>OVBE01017605.1:0-10364 GCA_900406425.1 Iberis pinnata | reverse complement strand
TATATATATATATATATATTTAATATTTTTGTATATGATATGGTTTCTTAGTTTTTAATAATCCAAATTGTAATTTTATGTACGTGTGTCTTTTTGTTAGTTTTTTGTTTTAATTTTAAAATTATATGTTCTTATTTTAAAATTATATATTTATTTTCTTATATTTGAAAGATATTTAGAGGTTATACATATATTATTATATAACTTTTAGATTGAACAAGAAAATAAATTAAACTTTAAATAAGACTAAGAGATGAAAATTTAGATATTATAAAGATAAAATAATTAAAATATTTATTGATTTTTGTTATTATTTTTTTTGGTCCAGGATACATATAAACTTTTTGTGCTACTTGTCAATATTATGAAGAGTTTCTTACAATTTTTATATAAATGATTAACTTTATTTCTTTTTCTTGAAAAATTTGGCATCATAGATCAATATACACCTTAATTTATACAAAACATATGTACTTTTCTCCTACACCAAAATGTAGGTGTATTGTCTAAAAACATATTATTATACAAATTTATTCATGGTATTATCGTCGTGGTTTACCCGTTTTCATGTTACTATCTTGCATTTTAATAGAAGATTAAATAAGAAAAAAATCAACTTAACAAATCCAAAGCCATGTTTTGGTAATATAGGTTTTTCCTAGTATAGGGAAGATAGCGAATTAGCTATCAAACATGAATTACGAAAGATAAAATATATTTTCTTTGTAACTCATTTTTTAATCTTCTTTTCTTTTGAAAATCATTTTAGTTTGTTGGTTGCAATGAATATATAATACTATTCGTTCGAAGCTTATTGGTTACTGCAAATGAATTCTTCTTTTTTTAACAACGATATTCCAAAATTTCCATGACAAGTAAATTTACTATAAAAATATTTCTTTCTTAGAGATGGGTAAAATTTTCACCCACATCATAAAAAAACTGAGTAAATCAAACTATGAGAGGATGATATACAATTTTTTTTGAAAATTCGCTGGAAAACAAATAAATGTGTGCACATCACGGGGTTGATGCCCTAGTATTAATAATAGCAAACATATTACTCACTCCATTTTATTATAAGTGATGTCCGAGATAAAGTTTTGATTTATTTTATTTGATATTTTCAAGTTTTATGTAATATATATATATATATATAATTATTTAGTGTTTATAATTATTTACATATATTTATTTTTAATTTGATGATCCTGGTATCCGGAGTTTTGAAGGACTCCGACTAGGTCCAAAGTGTCCGCAGTTGCCAAAGATATCCAGGAGGACCGCCAAAATTCACCCTATGTTAATTGACGGTGGCTGGAATTCGAACACAGGTGGCATAACTCACAACTGTGAACCATTTACCACTAGAGCTATAAGCCCCGATTATAATTATTTATATTGTATAATATAATTTATGATTGATTGAATTAACTACGTTTAATAATTTTTTGAACAAAAATGGAAATTCAGTAAAATTAATAATAATTTTTAAATTTATACATGAAAAATTTAAAACATCAAATAATATATAAATAGAGTGAGTTGAGTTTTACTTTTAGTGTACATTGTTTATTTGGAATCAAAATCTTCTCATTTTATAGGTGGCTAATTTTCAAATAAAAAATTGTCGCTTGATAAACTCTTCTATATAAACTTACAACATGTTTAATTAATAAGTTAGAACATTCAAAAAGCCAATAGAAACATTATTTTTAAATATAAAGGCCTTCCGATTATTTTTATTTTATTTTTAATAGTGGGGAAAGTCGATGAACCTTAACATAAGTACTTTCATAAAATATGAAAAATAAGTTTATGTTTACAAAAATACCACATGCTCCTACAAATTCTAAAAATACTATTAAAATATTTTTCAAAAATAACACAAACATAAAAAATTAATTTTAAAGGTCTGAAATTTAAATTTTTTGAATTTGGATTGGGTTGAGGTTAGTTTTGTGGTTTAAGATTTAAATTTAAGATTTATAGTATTTTCAAAACAAAAATCGAGGTTTCATTTTTGTCAACTATTACAAAACTGTCTACTAAGGGAACATGAACCAAAGTGCAGTAGACCATTATTAGGGATTCCAACCACTATACTAAAGATCATTGACTATTCCGAGATGGTTTCTGTACTATTTGAGGGATAATCAATTCTGTAACACATAACAATATTTTGATATTATGATATATTACCTTTTAAGTATTCGTATAAACTATTTTTTGAAACTTCTTGGATTGTTATAGCTAAATTTTTTTTTATCATTGGCATGATTGATTACTGCTGTAGAAGTTTTCTACAGCCAAATATAAAGTTTCTACACCCAAATATAATTTTACAGTACTAAAGTGAAACCAATCAAACTGTAAATTTTTTATTTTTTCTCACATCCAAAATTCTGGATTTTGTTTACTTTGGGATGTAGAAAGCCAATATCTCAAAGCACTTATTTTTTTGTTTTCCCTATCTCCTCTCTTCTTTCATTTCTATTTATTTTGTCTATATATATATATATATATATCGTATAAACATAATAATGTAATGTGTTTATTTTTATATATCTCTAATTAATTCTAATTTTTCATTATTAATTTTTTTGTTATTTATTTTGTCTATATATATATATATATCGTATAAATATAATAATGTAACGTGTTTATTTTTATCTCTCTAATTAATTCTAATTTTTCAGGATTAAATTTTTTTGTTATTTATTTTGTCTATATATATATACATATATATATATATATATCGTATAAATATAATAATATGTTTATTTTATTTCTCTCTAATTAATTCTAATTTTTCATGATTAAATTTTTGTTATTTATTTTATCTATATATATTTCGTATAAATATAATAATGTAATATGTTTAGTTTTATATCTCTCTATTCAAATCTAATTTTTATGATTAACTTTTTGTTATTTCTTTTTTCGTTAATTTTTATGATTAAACATAAAAATAACCTACATCGCAAAGTTATCCAATGCTTTCATTTCAAAAAGTTACAGCCAAAATTCTGCAGCCAAAAATCTCACATAAACAAAATTAAAATCCACAACAACAAAACGTATAACCAAATTTCTACAACAGAAAAACAAAAATTACAGTTGCAGCCAATCAGGCCCCATATGTTACCAAAGCTTATATTATGTTTAATCTAAAATAATATTTTCTATAACGTTAAAATATTCAGTCTCACAAAAATTATTAAACCAACATACTTTATGTATCATTTAAAAGGTTATCGGTTACAACATTTCAAGTAGATTTTTAAAAATTAGTTTAGTATAATTTGTTGATGATTTGAAACTAACATAGTATATTGAAATAGTGTTTTGGCAACATGAGTAGTGAAAAATTAGAATGAAACTGTATTCCGAAAATATTTATCCAGTTTTCTATAAAAAAAAGAATTTATTAGGCTTTAGTAGTATTTTAGGTAAATATAATCAAATTAATTTTGTAAATTATTTCTTGATATATAGTAGATTTTTTTTAATATATGTTCAAATTTATTACGAAGATCAACATCTTCGTAAATATTCCAATGTACTTGAAAAAAAGCATGTGCTGCTCGAATTGTGTTCAATCTTACATTATTTTTATAATATTAAACGATAGCAAAACATGCACTGTTCATCAAAATAAGTCAAAGTTATAAGAAAACATTATTTTATTAAAAAGACCTTTTTTTGCCAATGTTTGAGAAAATCTATAAAATACCTCACAAATTAGGTTAGACACGAATGTACCACACATTCTAAATATTTCCAAAGTATCGTAGAAAAATATTATAAACATAAATTTAAATTTTAAGGGTTTAGCAAATATTTGGGTTTGAACTCACTAATTTTTTTGTTATATTGATTTTTATACCACAACAGATCAGTCTAGTAACTCAAACTCCATAAATATGAGAAAATGCATTCACATAACATGTGGTCAAATTTGATTTTTGGTCTGATAAAAAATAATTGAAGTGACACAACCACTATATCATTTGATCCTTGTTGTTTGGATTGATCAATTAGAGTTTAAAAGTTTAGTTTTAAAGAAAATAACGTATAGTTTTTGGGGATTAGAAGTTAAAATTTAATATTGCAAAACTATTATATATTTTTGGTTATTAAGAACAAAATTTTTATAATATTTTCTAAAACTGTGACAAAAAAATTTTGATACATACTTTTGTGATATTTTTGATGACCTCCTTAATTATATTAGTTCTATTATCGAATACTACTAATATTTGAAAACCATATACTTTTTTCTATAGTTTGGGGTGATTTGTCAATATTGAAATTAGAACGATAGTTGGTTGATTAATTTCTCTTGGTGTAAATAACTAAAAATTTTTTTAATTAATTTGAATGTAGATTGATCCGGACCGTGAAACCTTAGATTTTAATTATATCATGTGTTTTCCCGTGCTACATGCGAATTATCATTTTATAAGTTTGTTGTTAGATTTATAGTCATATTAAATGTGGTTTGTTACATAATTTATCTTTTGTGTAAGCGAATTGATATGTTGGAAAAAGTAGAATTTCAAAAAATAAAACAAAAATAAATGCATACTCCAAATATATCATACACTTCTATTTATTTTCAATATCATTAAAATGTTTCTTCCAAAAATACAGCAAAAATTGAATTTAAATATTTATAATGTAATATTTTGGGTTTGGACTCACTAATTAGAATTTAAATTTAAGTTTGAAAGGATTAGAATTTAGTTTTGTGAGTTTAGAACTTAAATTTGAAATCTTAAAGTATTTAATAGTATCTTATGTTTATTTTTGAAAATAAAAAATGCATTCTCACGAATATTTTTAGTAACAAAAATCTAATAATGTTATTACTAAGGAAATTTGTAAAACCATATAATATATTATTTTTAGCCTTTAACAATAACCCCTAATATATATATATATATATATATATATATAGAAAGTAATAACGCTATCAGATATGCGATTTTTAGCGACTTTCAAAGAGAATTTGATTTCAATTTTCCTTTTGTTTTCCCGAATTTCACGGAGGTTTCAATCATGGAATTCAATGAGTATTGCCGAGATTCTACAATCTCGATGTAGACAAAATTTTCAGTTACTTTGCAGATATCATAACCGCTTGACGGTTATCGGAAATTTCTCACGTTTACTCGTGCTTTCATTCGCACAAACCACTCTCTCTCTCATATCGACACAAACATCTTTTTCTTCCATAACCACCATCTTCCTTTTACGCACAAATTCTTCAATGGATCACAATATGGCACAAGGCATTCAACAACTTGATCTAGGCATCAATGATCCACCGGTTCTCCTTCCGATAGACGTTGTAAGCCAAGCTGTTTTTGAAAACCAACACAACCTTATTAGAAGACCGTTGATGCCGCGAAAACAGAGCCTTCGCTCTATTATCGTGAACTTACCTCGAAGTTGAGGTAATATTGGTGTAATTCGTGGTCGTATACTCTCGGGTCAGCGATTTCAATTCGTGTTTTCTTCGGCTGAAGCACTTGAAATGGTTCTTCGTCGCGGACCGTGGGATTTCTTGGACCGAATGTTGGTCATTGAGAGATGGTTCCCGGGACAAGATGATATAGAACTCAATCACATTCCATTTTGGATCAAATAAGAGGAATCCCAATGCAATATTTCAACCAAGAAGCGGTCGAGTACATCGCGGATGCGCTAGGACCGCAGATGGAGGTCGAATTCAATCAACATTTTGAAACTAGGCTGGATTATGTTCGTGTGAAGATCAATTGGGATGTGGATAGACCACTACGATTTCAAAGAAACTTTGAATTCTATCCTGGCGTTAACACACTTCTCCATCTAAAGTATGAAAGGCTCCGTGGTTTTTGTAGCATTTGTGGTCTCTTAACACATGACACGGGTGGTTGCTTGTTACCGAATGGAGATGGCGATGATAATCAAGATGATTCACCAGAGGACGACATCAATCCACAGAGTAACGGGTTCGTTCAACCTCGTGAAACAAGCAACATCATCATCCGCGAAATAGATGATGACGAGCTCTATGTGCCCCAACCGGCTGAGCCCATTGTGATGATTGAAGAACCGGGTGATCTAACCCACTACCGTGACGAGATTGTAACAAGGAAAAGGAAACACGATGATGAAGCGGGACCAAGTACTTCAAGACCGGTTCCGGAGAGTGACTTAAGCGATGATGAAGCTGCTCAAAACAATGAAAACCAAGGCGCGGTGGGCCGAATACCACCACTGGATCAATGAGGAAACTTGCTTGGAACTGCCGAGGTTTGGGAAATGACCTGGTAGTTCGGCATCTAGAGGAGCTAACAAAACGTTTAGCTCCAGATTTCATTTTCCTTATGGAAACCAAACAACAAGATGTTTATGTCAATCAAGTGGTATCTAAGTTAGGATTTAATTTCTCTTAATCGTTTCTCCTTTAGGTCGTAGTGGTGGTTTGGTAGTAATGTGGAAATCTTCAATTTCTGTTTCAGTTCTTAGTTTCTGCTCCAATGTAATCGATTGTCAAGTTAATATGATTGGTTTTACTTTCTATTTATCTTGTGTTTATGGCCATCCACAACAAGCTTTAAGACAAAATGTTTGGAATAAATTAGAAGACATCGCGCATAACCGTAATGAACCATGGATGTGTATTGGCGACCTAAATGAAATGAAAGACAACTTGGAAAAAATAGGTGGCCGAGTTCGACCGGACCGCTCTTTTCAACCTTTCAGACATATGATGAATACATGTGATTTTCGAGATTTAACACATATTGGCGATCAGTTTTCGTGGTTCGGTAAACGATATAAATTGGACGTTCAATGTTGTTTAGACCGAACAATGGTTAATACACGATGGATCAATTAATTTCCGGAATCTTTTTCAGAATTTCTAGACGTTGGAGTGTCAGATCATCGACCAGTACTCACTAAAATTCTCTTCGACAACCTTATCCAACAACATAAATTCAAATATGATGATAGATATCATGCATATGAAGGATTTAAAGAAGCAGTATCTAACGGTTTGAAGAACAATTTAAGTCATACAAATTTGTTACATAACCAGCTAAGCAATTGTCGCACTATCAAGATGGACGAAACGCAATAGACTAAATGCAAGGGAGGAGATCAAACTGTATAAATCTCGTTTGTCCGAGGCTTTAAAGAAGGGCGCAGCTACTTCATCTATCATAGAATATAGAAAGCAACTAAATCTTGCATATATTCGAGACGAAGAATTTTGGCGAGTTAAAAGACGAAACAACTGGCTCAAAAATGGGGATAGGAACACAAATTTCTTTTTCCACAGTACTCAGCAACGAAAAGCTATAAACAAAATCTACGCCCTTACTGATAGTAATGGGGAACAGCAGACGGAACTCGTACAACTATCTAACATTGCCACAACATACTTCACCGATATTTTTACAAGTCGAAGTGATCCGTCAAGTTTTAATCAGATTTTCAATGGCTTCCCGGGTAAGGTGACAGATGAAATGAATGTTGAGCTTACACGAAGAGTAACTCACAGCGAAATAGATCAAGCGGTACTCAGCATTGGTGCAACGAAAGCGCCAGGACCTGATGGATTCCCAGCGAATTTTTATCATCGTCATTGGGACATAATAAAGCAGAGTGTTTATACCTAAATTAACGCTTTCTTTGAGCATGAGCAGTTAGATCGAATGATTAATCATACCAATATCTGTTTAATCCCTAAGACGGATAAGCCTATTCACCTACAGGATTTTCGACCAATTGCTCTATGTAACGTAAGTTATAAGATAATCTCAAAGATTTTGGTAAACCTTCTGAAAAACCATCTTCCTTTTTTGATTGCTGAAGAACAAGCTGCCTTTGTCCCTAATTGAATGATAACGGATAATGTCCTTATTGCCCATGAAATACTACATTCTCTCAAGGTACGTAAAAGAGTCTCTCAGAGCTACATGGCCATAAAGACTGATATTTCAAAAGCTTACGATCGACTAGAATGGGATTTCTTAGAACATACGATGCAATGTATGAACTTCGCACCTAAATGGGTGCGATGGATAATGTTGTGTGTTAGATCTGTCACCTTTTCGACGCTTATTAATGGAACACCTCAAGGATCATTCTGCCCAGGTCGAGGACTGAGACAAGGTGACCCACTATCACCTTACCTTTTCATCTTATGCACTGAAATCCTAAGTTACATGATAAAACGAGCAATACACCAACGCCAGATGCGAGGAGTTAAGATTAGCAACAATGGACCATATGTGAGTCATCTATTCTTCGCGGATGACTCACTTTTCTTCTGCAATGCTAATATACACTCGGCTAGAGTTCTAAAAGATATTTTCATCCAATATGAAAGGGCCTCTGGACAATTAATAAATTACTGCAAATCAGCAATTACATTTGGGTCAAGAGTCGATCCGGTTCAACAAAAAAGAATTCGCAACCTCCTACAAATTCACAATGCTGGGGGTACAGGGAAGTATTTAGGATTGCCGGAGACGATTGGTTCGAAGAAGATAGAGGTTTTCCGCTCAATAATCAATAAGATCCAGCAAAGAACATCAGGATGGTCAAAGAAGTTTCTCTCGTTAAGTGGTTGAGAAATCTTACTTAAATCCATTGCTTTTGCGATGCCGATCTATTCAATGGGATGTTTTAAACTACCTAAAGGAGTTATCGAGGATATTGTGAAACTTATGGCCAGGTTTTGGTGGTCCAAACCGAACATAGCAAATACAACTCGTTCATTGCACTGGCTCAGTTGGGATAAAATATCCACACCTAAATGTGACGGAGGATTAGGGTTCCGAGATATAGAATTTTTCAACAAAGCCCTACTAGCAAAACAGCTATGGAGACTTAAGGAATATCCATCTAGTCTACTTGCTCGATTGTTAAAAGGACGATACTTTCGTTCAACAAATATCCATAACGCCCAACTAGGTACCAAACCCTCTTATGGATGGCGTTCAATACTCTTTGGACAAAATATTTTCAATGCGGGCAGCAATTACATAATAGGGAACAGACAGTCTATACATATATGGGATGATAAAAGGCTACCTACACACCCTCCAAGAGCTCCGACCCCAACGATACGAGGTTCTCAACACGATGGTCCTATCTCATTATTAATCACATATGTCAATTGTTGGAATGTGGAACGGGTGAATGAATGGATAAACCCCGAAGATACAGAGCTGATACTGAAGATTAAATTACCTTATGTCGAAACAAAAGATCTAGTGATTTGGTCATATGCCGATAATGGTTGTTACTCAGTTCGTTCAGGATATAAAACAGCATGCCAATTGTTTTCACCTGGATCAACAGCTAATGGCACCACCTCATCATTGGGATTATACTCGAAATTGGAGACTAGATATGCAACCACAATTAAAATATTTTTTATGGCATATAACAAGAAATATTCTAGAAACAAAATATGAACTACACCGACGTCATTTAATCCCTGATGCTGCATGTCAAGCTTGTGGACAAGAAGAGACGTTAAATCATCTTTTCTTTACATGCTCGTACATCTCTAATATTTGGCAAGTTAATCAACCACCCAATATTGATCTTCTCGACGCAAATAAATCATTTTCTTTCAAGTTGGAACAATTACTAACAAGTACAACACGGTCAGTTGAAGAAACTGCATATGATCACTTACACTTTTGGTTGTTATGACATATCTGGAAACGCATAAACCGTCTCTTATTCCAACAAAAATGTGACTCTTGGGAAACTATTGTTCAACGAGCAATTAGCGAGAGTGAGAATTGGAGAATAAACAATTCAATAAAAAACAATACAAGGTCACAACGACTCCACTCTGAATGGCAACGGCCGCCTCCTGCCTATATCAAATGCAATTATGATGCAACATTCATCAATTCAGTTAGCCGGCCGAGATATGGATGGGTGTTTCGCGGCTGGAATGGGAATTATATACAATCAACTCATTCTTCGGGCAACAAAGTCCAGTCTGCCTTGGAAGCTAAAGCTCAAAGTCTCATTATGGCAATGCAACATGCTTGGATAAATGGATTTAAGAAGATTATTTTCGAAGGGGATTGCCAACAATTAGTTAACATACTTTCAAACAAAATAAAAACTTTAAAGTCATGAATTGGGCGCGCGATTATGAATATTGGCGCAAAAAGTTTGAAGATGTCAGATTACAATGGATACCCCGACGAAGTAATAAAGTACCAGACAGTTTGATCAAGTATAATCAAAGTTCAATGATTTTATATAAATCATATGTTGAAATACCTGCGTGTATATCTATTCCGTTGTACGAAGACTATTTTGTATCGAAT
>OVBE01017604.1:0-10364 GCA_900406425.1 Iberis pinnata | reverse complement strand
CTAGGGGTCAGCTCATTGTTTGAGGTATATTAGGTACCTAGGTAGCCCATGATGGATTCCTAAGTCAGTTACCCTTTGTCCTTAGGAACGACCTTACCATTGATTGCACGTTTTTACCTTTCTTGCATTTGCTCTGTTTTGCATCCAAAGTGTTTGAAGCATTTTTCTGTTTTATGCATTTTTACTTTCGTTGCACTTAGGACCCTTTAGCACCCAAACCCTTTTTAATATCAGCTTGACTTTAAAGAATCCAACACATTCTCACTCTTTAGTGCATTCCCATTATGGATTGACATTAAAAACCCATCCATACTACAATGATGGGTTGATTGATAACCCAGGGACCGAAAAACCCTATTATCAACCACACAAATCATCCATTCATTGGATCTCCTAGGATACCATGACAAATCCTAAAATGTTAGGTGGTATTGGTTTTAAGGATTTGCATGACTTTAATGTCGCTTTGCTAGCCAAACAAAGTTGGCGCATCCTCACCAATCCTACTTCCCTATTGGCTCGTATTTACAAGACTAAATACTTCCCTAACTCTATGCTCCTGTAAACCTCTTTAGTTCGTCGATCTAGTCTTTATTGGAAAGGAATTATTTAAGGCAACACCCTACTATCCCGTGGCTTACAACATGTTGTTGGAGACGGGCGTTCCATTCGCCTATGGTCTAATAATTGGTTGCCCACAACCCCCTCGCGTCCACCATTATCTCTTCATCCTCTACCTGATTTTAATCAAAAAGTTTCCCTCTTAATTGATCACACAACATGTACTTTGAATCCATAACTACGCTGCTTGCGGCACAAGATATACTACATGTCCTTGCATTATCTCCATCCTTTCTTAGTACAACAGATGTCTTGCATTGGGATTACACACTTAATAGTGACTACACTGTGCGCTCTAGCTACCATCTCCTTCGTCAACCTCATTATGGTGCTGCTAACGAATTGTATCGCATTATTTGGAACTGGCAAATACCCCATAAGCTTAAGCTCTTCTGGTGGCATGCTTTGCACAATGACCTCTCTGTTTTTGAAAATCTTCACCATCGTCATTTACTTCCCTCCCCTGACTGTCCCCGTTATGACGAGGGTTCCTCAAAAACACTAGCTCATCTACTCTTTCACATCCATGTCAGCCGGGAGATTAGGGAGTTATCACCTATCAACTTTTTTCCATTTCCACCCCTTGACTCCCCTTTACCCAATATTCTGCAACAATTGATCGTTGATAATCTACCTTCATCATATCCTATCCCACTATTTCTTTTCATTAGCTGGTCTATATGGAAAAGTCGATATTGTTCGGTTTACGGAAAAAAAGAGATGGTTCATTCCTCAAATTATTCTCAATGCTATCACTTATAATAAGGAATGGTCTGAGTCCATGCAGCGCTACTCTATTTCCTCAAAAATGGTGTCACCATAGATTCTATAGTTCCATGTCTTCCTAGCCAAATAGCTCCCGCCTTTTCCTATATGTGTTGTGTTGATGCGTCGTGGATCTCAGCGCAGGATCATTTTGGAATTTGTTGGATTCTTTACGATCATTCTGGTAATGAGGTTTTACAGGGAAGAATGTCTAGTGACTAGGACGAGCTAAGTCTCCATGCGGAAGCTCAAGTACTACGACATGCAGTTTTCTCATTACGAAGATTACAATTTCATAATGTATTACTCTGCACTGATTCCAAGATTCTTAGTACCACAATCACATCAATGTAAAAGGGGCAGTATGCTAGGTCTATATTGCTCCCATTTGTTTTGACATATTAGCAGCGACTAGTTCAACACATATCCGCTATATTCCTCGATCACAGAATTCTGTCGCCGATGCTCTTTCCAAATATGCGCGAATTCACAATTCACCTTGTGTAATCAGTTCGAACTAAACGTACACCAAATTCACAATAATCAATTAAGTTGACAAAAAGCTAAAATAAAGCTTCTTTAACTCTACTATGTTAACTTACACCTTATTCTCATTATACACCCCCTCCAATCCTTCAATCTGAATCATTAGGAGTGTAAAGGCTTGAAATTGACATCCTTTTTTTTAGTATAACATGCAAAGGTCCAGGATGTAGAGGCTCTGTAAGAATATCTACTAATTGATTCTCACTTGAGATATGTAAGGCCTTGAGTGTACCTAGATTGATTTGATCTCGCACTGTATGATAATCAATTTCAATATGCTTTATGCAGTCATGGAACATCGGATTTAGCCCTATGTAAATAGCTTATTTTTTTTTTTATCACAAAACAACTTGGTTGGAAAAATAACATCAACTTTGAAGTCGGCTAACAGCTGCTGCAACCATAGTATCTCTCGTGTAACAACAGCCATACTACGATATTCAGCTTTGGAACTTCTTCTGCTTACAACCTGCTGCTTCCTTGATTTCCAACAAATTAAAGAAGAACCAAGATATACACAAAAACCAATTGTTGAGTGGAGGGAATCAGGACATGAAGCACAATCTGCATATGAAAATGCATTCAAACAAATGTCATTTGTAACTTAATAGAACAAACCATGCCTTAAACTGCCTTTTAGATATCTGATGATATGATGTGGAACCTTGAGATGGACATCCGTATGACATTGCAGTAACTAACTTACCGTATATACAACATAAGTAATATTCGGGCGTGTTATTGTTAAATATAACAACATGTCAATAAGCTCTCAATAAGGACTTTCTGACTCAAAAAGTGTACAAGATTCTTTACTCATATGTGTGTATGGATTCATTGGAACAAAACATAGTTTGCATCCTATTAGCCTTTTATCTTTAAGAAGATCCAATGTGTATTTGCGTTGACAAACTGATCTTCCAGACCCAAGAAAAAATGCAAAGGACCTAAAAACTTAATTTTGAAAGCAGAGGTTAAGACATGTTTAAGAGCCAATAAAGTTGTTGAATTGTTGCTGGAAATTGCAATATCATCAACATAAACTAAAACAACAACATAACTTGTATAAGAGACTTGCATAAACAGTGTGGTATCAGATGGTGACTGGACAAAACCAACTAATATCAAGACAAAAGTAAGATATTGATTCCATTTCCTAGAAGCTTGACACAAACCATAGATGGATTTATGTAGTTTACACACAGGAATTGGTGGAAAATAAGTAGTAGCAGATGGTGTGTAACCCTGAGGTAATCTCATGTAAATCTCTTCATCAAGAGAACTATGAAGAAACGCACTAAAGACATCCATTTGCATTAAAGTCCAGTCTTCTTTAGCTGCTAAAACCAACATCATCTTGACACTTATTAACTTGGAAACTGGAACCAAATTTTCATTGAAATCAACACGCTCTTTCAGTGGAGCCATCAGAGTTATATTTGATGGTGTACACCCTTTTGCAGCCAATCACATTCTTTCCATGTGGAAAATATGTAACTGTCCATGTCTTATTTTGTTCCATAGCCTGTAATTCATCATTCATTATTGCGTTTCATGAGACAGAAAAGCATGCAAAAGAAAACTCATAGAAAAGAAACCCTTATGATCATCATTTTTTATTGAAAAGGAAAAATATTTTCTTGAAAAATCATATTTCTTGAAATTGAGATCTTTTGTGTATCCAAATGCAAAACTTTATATCCTTTATATCCCAAAGGATATCCTAAAAACACACAAACATCTTCTCTAGCACTAAATTTATTTATATCCTTTAACAATGTAGAAACATGACAGAGACAAAAAAATGGTTTTAACTGTGAATAATCAGGTTGTTTACCTAAAAGAACTTCATAAGGTGATTTATTTCCTAATAAATGTGAAGGAATACAATTGATTAGAAAAGCTGTAGTAAGCACACAACCAGACCAGTGCACAAGGGAAACATTAGATTGAATAAAAGAGCACGAGTAACATTCAAAAGGTGTTGATGTTTACGCTCCACAACTGAATTTTGTTGTGGAGTATTAGCCCAAAAAAAGTACTGAATCATACCTAATTGTTTTACTAAATATGAAAATGTTAATTCTGGTGCATTATCGCTTCTAATAGCTTTAACTTGAATATGAAATTGAGTTAGAATAAGCTTCAAAAACTGCCAAAAAATCTGAGTAACATAATTTTTATTTTCATCATATTAATCCAAGTAACTTGTGTGGCATCATCAACTATGGTTAGAAAATAACAAAAACATGTATAGATTCAATAGAAAAAGGACCCCAAGTATCTAAATGGATCAAATCAAAATCATTTTTTGTTTTATTATTTTTAAAAGGAAAAGAAAAATGTATTTTTTTTGCTAAAGGATAGACTGAACAAGTTTCGTCAATAGCTATTGTTTTTCTTATCTCAAGACAATATACCTGATAAAAGATGCAATTTGATAGGTGAAGGATGTCCTAGGCATTGATGTCATAGAGTACCATCATCTATCAAAGCGCCACATAAAGATTGAGGAGGATGAACTTGAAGTATGTAAAAGCTGTTGATTAGCTCACCCTTCCCAATCACCAAGTCCTGAGAAAGTGCCTGAATAAAAACATATTGTGGATAAAAGTAAGCTGAACATTGACTATCAAGAAGAAGACTACTCACACTAATCAAGTTAAACTTGAAAGAAGGAACATGTAACACATTATGTAATATCAAAGTATCTGATATGCAAATGGTGCCAACATGTGTTATAGCTAATCTAGTTCCTTTAGGTAGTGTGACTGTTATGTCTGATGTGGTAGTGATTTCTTTGAATAATGACATATCCAAACAAACATGACTAATAGCTCCACTATCTATGATCCAACAACCATTGAGCAATGAAGAATGTAAAGAAGAAAGGCATTGATGATGATAGGTGAATATTTGGTTTTCAAATCTCATATGAGGTGAAATAGAGAAGACATTACCAGTTGTTGATTGACAAGCCAAGAAACCTTTTTCAGCAATATAGAACCTGAAGATGAATGCAAAGGGTTTGAAATTTGAACCTGAGCATTAAGCTAATGGAGTAATGATTGAACTTGCTTTGTCGTGAATTGAGTCAAATCCAATCTAGAAGTATTATTCTGCTGATTCAATGCATTATTAACCCCACTAAAGACATTTCCAATTGTCTTTGTTAGTGGCTTCACATTAGTTGACTTTGCTTGATTATTTTCATAATTTCCAATTATATATCCTGGTGGAAAACCATGTACTCTAAAGAAGTTTTTGACTGTGTGTCCTTGCTTACAATAGTAAGTACAAAGAGGTTGATTTGTCTTGAATCTTGTCTTGTTACTATTATATGCAACTGCAAATTCTCTTGATTCTGGAGACTGGACAGATTAATCAGATTGATCAAGTATTTGAAATGCTTTACTCTCAACCTTATGAGCAAATTTAATAGCTCTTTTCTTTCATCTTGAGCTACCATGTTGTATACTTCTTCGATTGTTGGAATGGACTTGAGCATCAAGATGTGACAACAAATTGCTCATAAGATTCACTCAACCCCATTAGAAACTTTTTCACACCACTTTGATCTTACAATTTCTCCCAAAGTAATGATGCATTACATTTCACATTTTTTTCCACGTGTACAAACATGAAGTTCTATGTAGTTCTTTAACTCTTCCCACATAGTCACTAATTATGTGTAATACGCAAGAAGATCAAGTGTTCTTTGCTGGATATTACTCAATCCCTGTTCAATTTCATATACCCTAGGAGCATCATCCTACTTAAAACGAATCATTAAGTTTTTCAGTTCTGCCGAGAAATTTTCAACTCTGCGGGTTTTTCTCAAAAATTCATAAATACGGCATACTTTACAATGAAACTCTAAAATCTCATTTTTTTCTTCTAAGAAAATTTCAATTCTACTATATTATTATGATAAATTTACCATATTTTCTTTTAATATAGAAATTGGTAAAATTGATTATCTCAGCAGTTGAAACATATAGCAAAATCTGGCCTATTTTCTTTGATACCGAATTCATCAACATGTTGCAACCATATCGTGACAACGAGACCAGGAACCAAAATCTCTATGAATTTCTATAAGTTTTAGCAGTTGTACCGTCAACAAAGCCCAATTTGTTACGGACATCTAGCGCTATACGTATTGAACACCTCTATGAGTGAAAATCTGCTCCGGATGTCAAAAGATCAGTAACTAATTGCAAAATGACATAGTTTGTGTTGTGAAAACAATACTGATTATCGAAACTATTTGAGTGTTGATGACAATTTCCTGAAGTAATGCTGAAGAAAGAAAAAATTGAACACAAGAAGGTCAAAGAAAGAGAAAAAGAATAGATGAAAGATCACTAACGAAATCAAACAGAAGAAATCCGCAAGAAACTTGGTAAATCGAAGAATGAAGTATTAAAAAATTTGAAGAATCATGAAAGTTGTGATACCATAAAAAACTTGTTCAAGCTCAAGAACGAGAGATTGAGCTGTGAGAGTAGAGAGAAAGTAAAGTTTGTTATTATCATTCTCTGTATACATATTGTACAATTGTACACTATGTTTTAATGTAAACTCATTTAAGCTAGAAATAGCTTCTTTAACTCTACTATGCTAACTTACACCTTATTCTCATTATAGAATTTTGAAACTCAAACTCAAAGCACATTCCCCATTACAACGATCACATATTCACAATAACCCATCAGGGGACATATGAATGATCTGTTGCAAACCATCTAAACTATGACAATTATCAGGAGATCCAAGACGTTATACTAAACCCCTGAGAATGATTATGCTTTTTTAGAAGAGGGTTGAAATAAGATTTTTAATTTCTTATGGCTCGACGGAAGAGACTTTACCGATGATATGGATGGACCAAAGTATAGCTTGGGACATTATAAAACAACTTGGAAAAACTTTAACGAGAATTGATCAAGTCATAGTTTAACGTTTATAACCTAGTATTTTAAGCATTAGTTATTCATATTGTAGTCTTTTAAGCATTCTATAGTCTAAAATTTTCATATGTACATGTTTTTGCATGTTTTGAGTCTTTTTTCGTGTTCTTAGGGCTTGGATTTGGACTTATGGAGATGATGTTTATGAGAGCTCAGAAGTGATCAAGTACATTAGAAGAAGAAGCACAAAAGAAAACAAATGTTTACTCAGACCGCCAGTTCGAAGATTGAAGAAACCAGTCTTTATTGGCGGTCTAAACTGTACCTCCGGTTTGAAGAAAAGGACTTTTCCACGAGCTATCAATGGTTTGGACTAGCTACCATAGATGACTTGTTTCCACTGTTATGGACACACTCTTATAAATAAGGAAAACCTTATTTTGATAGTGTTTCTCTTTTCTTTTCATGGGAGAATTTGAGATTCTTGTCCAAATCTCTTATTTTTTTTCTTTGAATACCTAATTTTATGAAAATAATTACGTTTCTCTACATCAATTCATCATGTGTTACTAGACTTAGGGATTGAGTTTTGATCGGTGATTGAATTTGTGATTTGGTTGTAGATTTTTCTTGTTTTCTTTATATGTAGGAATAAGTAATGCTTGAATAGGACTCAAGAGAGCCATTCATGATCCTATGGAGTCTCATACACGAAAGGTGCTTGTTGGGATTCCTCCAAAAATTTAATTATGAGTCACTTGATTCCTAGCCTAGAAAATCTGTTTTCATGGATGTTTAATAGGTTATACAACTTAATCTTTATGCGTGTTAGACTTGCATATGGTTATAAGGGACACTTACTGTACAAGCTTTTTAACATAGAATTTAGATGATGTGACCATGCTCTAAATTTTTTTATAACTTTTTATAGTGATTTACTTATATAGATTACTTTGAGACTGTGATATAGATTCTACTTTCATTTCATTATTTGAGATTTTAAAGAATCCAAACATACAGTCTCTAGAACATGGTGCTACTTGGGGGCACATGGGTTACTCGAGATCATGATCGGAAGTTGGTTCGTCATTGGCCCAAAGAGTGCACAAATATGAGAAATAAGACCAGTGCATGAGAGAGAGAACCATAGACAGTCATAGAAGGAGCATGGTGCAAAGAAGAGCATGGCGTTAGGATATTGAAAAGGCACAAAAATTTTCATGATTTTGAGATTTTATTGTTATTAAGTTTTGAGTTTTTGTTTTTATCATACTCTCAATTATTTCAAAAAACATCATATGAATGTTGTTATTTTTTCAAAAGTACCACAAATTTAAAATATATTTAAAATGCATTTATAGTTTAAATCCCAAAACTAAAATATGATCTTTTCATAGTGAATTTTAAACTCCAATTAGTGATCTGAAATTCAAAAGTTTAAATTACATATACCCAAATCTCAATTTTTATATTTGTGGAATTTTATAAAAAAGAAACTTAGTGTCCAAGCAAAATAAACATTTCTCTACTTCTCTCTACTGCAAAAATCGATCTTCGTCTCTCGACCTTTTTGTGGCCAGTGTCCGACTTTACGTTGGCATCGTGCCTATGTAGTTATTGAGTTTTTTTTTTGTCTCGGATATAGCCTACCTTCTTTTTCTTTCCCACTTTCGTGTCTTGTCACCATGGATTCTCCGATTCACTATCGATATTGCTTTTGCTTTTAACGATCCTATTCCTCCTCTGGCATATCGAATCAACAATTATTTTTCATACGATGGATCCAAAAAGGAGTTTATCTATTGCTTGGTGGCAGGCAATGTCTTATGGATATTGTCTGTATAGGTTCGTGATCAGTGGCTCATCCTCTCTGCAAGATTCACTCTCTCGACTTTTTGCAAAGGCAGTGTAGAATCGAGTATTAACCAAAGCTTGTTTTATTTAATGAATTGAATCCTCTTTATATAGAGGTGAATTTACAAAAAACCTAAACATAAATATCTTAGGAAAGCTAGAAAATAGGAATTAATCTAAAATAATGAATAATTAATATGATGATAAAATATAAGGCTTATTTAGCCCAATACTCCCCCTCAAGTTGGAGCATGAAGATCACGAATGCCCAGCTTGGAGAGTATATCTTCGAAATGAGCACGGCCGAGAGACTTGGTGAGAATGTCGGCTAACTGGTCCTTGGTCCCAATGTGATTAGTGGTGATAATCCCTTCTTGAACGGCATCTCTAACCGCATGACAATCATTCTCGATATGCTTCGTTCTTTCATGAAAAACTGGATTAGCAGCAATATGAATTGCAGCATTACTATCACAAAAGAGACGAGCAGGTGAAGAAGATGGAATACCCAATCCTTCGAAGAGACTGCGAAGCCACTTGATTTTACGCAAAGCAACAGACATTGCGCGATACTCGGTTTCAGCTGAAGAGTGAGAGACAGTTTGTTGTTTCTTTGTCTTCCATGAGATAGGAGAACCACCAAGCAAGACAACAAAAGCACTCAAAGAGCGCCGTGTCAAGGGACAAGATGCCCAGTCCGAATCGCAGTAAACCGTGAGAGTAAGGTCCGGATCAGAGCTAAGAAGAATACCTTGTCCCGGAGAGCCTTTCAAGAAGCGAACAACCCGAAGTGCAGCTGTCCAATGAGCTTCACGAGGCTGCTGCATAAACTGAGATAATACATGAACCGAATAGCTAAGGTCAGGACGAGTATGAGCAAGGTAAATAAGACGACCAATCATCCGACGGTACCGAAGCGGATCGTCCATAAGTGGACCATCATCAAGAGCAAGTTGGTGGTTCGGTTCAAGCGGAGTGTGAGCTGGTTTAGCACCAAGTAAACCGACATCAGCAATGATGTCCAGTGCATACTTGCGCTGGGATAAGTAGAAACCGTCAGCTCCACGACTAACCTCAATACCGAGAAAGTATTTCAGGTTCCCGAGATCCTTCATAGCAAAACAACAGCCCAAGTAACTCTTGAAATCGCTGAGAGTCGAATCATCATTGCCACAAATTAGCAAGTCATCGACATATACTAAAACACGAAGCTCCATAGCCCCTTTTGTGTAAGAAAACAAAGAGTAGTCATTATAAGATTGAGTGAAACTGAATTGTAAAAGAGAGTCGGAAAGCTTCTTGAACCAACAGCGAGGAGCCTGCTTCAAACCATATAAAGACTTACGTAAACGACACACCTTAGTGGGATGAGTGTGACGAAAACCTGGTGGAAGTTTCATAAAGACTTCTTCAGAAAGATCTCCATGAAGAAAGGCATTATGAACATCCATCTGAAAGACCTTCCATTGCTTGGCAGCAACTAGGCGTAAAAGAGTTCTTACTGTAGTCATCTTAACCACATGTGCAAAGGTGTTAGTATAGTCTTTGCCCTCAACCTGATTATTATCTTGAACAACTAACCGAGCTTTGTATCTCTCAATCCAACCGTCAGCGTTATACTTGATCTTGAAAACCCATTGACTACCGATGGCAGTCTTATGTTTA
>OVBE01017603.1:0-10364 GCA_900406425.1 Iberis pinnata | reverse complement strand
CTGAAGCTCGCGCAAAGGGGTCAAGAGCGGCGTCTCGAGCAGCAAGGTGAAGCTTCATGTGTTCAAACTAAAAACGTTAGAAATTCACTAAGGAAATTACATTATGAAAGAAAGGACAAAGTGAAGAAGGGAAACACACCTGCTCGACGCAAACACGAACCCGCTCACCAATCGACTTCTTGGCCTCAGCAACTGCTCTCTGAGACTCCGCCTCTCGAGTACTAGCCAAAGCATTAGCTCGGGCCTCAGCAACAGCGGCGCGAGTCTTTGCTTCAGAAGCACGCCGCTCCGCTTCCTGAAGACGAGCCTCAGCTTTCCCGAGCTGAGCAGTGAAATCGGCCCTGTCATCGTAGTTGTTCCGCATCGCTAAGTCGAACTTCCCTTTGTAATCGTCGTGGGAGATTTGGCAACGGTTCAGCTTATACTCAAGGTTGGCAATGCTGTTGAAGGTCACCTTCGCCTGCCTGACAAGATCTTTTTTCTTCTCCCGTTCGGCGGTAAGGGACTCATTCTCAGAAGAGAGAGCCTCAATCTTCCCCTTGGCTTCTAACAATCCGGAACTCTCAGCAGCGGCCTTAGCCTTCAACATTCCAGAGTGCACCGTCCTGTGGTATCCAACAAGTAGCTGAAAGGGGAGCTCATCGAAGTTAGAAAAACACCAAAAAAAATGACTAAGTATGGTAAAGTAACAAGAGGGGTAAGAAATCTAACCAATGCAACAGCATCCGAAAACTTCAAGTAGTCGTCCTTATCTTCTTCCGAAAGATCCTCTAGAGGAGGAACTTCACATCTGGGATCGCGGAATTGCCTCACGAGAAAGACAGTGGATGCTTTGTCTGTGCAAATGTTATACTCCGATTGATAGTCAAAGTTCCAGCAACTCTTAGGCCTCTTCGGCTCACCTCTCCCCTTCTCGCTATCGGAGGCCTTCCTCTTCGAACCTCTAGCTGATGCCTTACCAGAGGCAAGCTCACTCCCTTCCGCGGAGGAAATGATCACAACAGGATACAGAGGAACGATCTTCTCAATGTGATCCTTCCCGGTTCGGATCTTCTCGGTATGCACCGGAGGAGCCGAGGAGCAGGGGAGAGCCGCGGTGCGGGAGGAAGCCTCCGCTTTCCCCGCGCGGGTGGAGTGAGGAACAGGTGGTGGAGATGGATCTTTACGAGAGGGGTCGCGGTATACTTCCCAGAGGCTCTCTTCGCTGCTTTCTGTTGGCGGTAGCTGGACATGTTCATTCCAGGGATTAATCCTAAAGCTGCAAAACAAATTATTGCCTTGAGAAGTTAGGATCACACCTAAAAAAAAATCCCAAACGCGGAATACACTTGGTAAAAAGAAAAGAGGAACCTACCTTTAAAGCTTCGGGAGAGTAGTCGAGGCGCTCAGCAGCGGTGGCAGCATGGAAATGTGAGCTCGTTCACGGAAAAGAAGAAGTGGCGTGGCCTCCAGTCCTCGTCTTTAGTTTGCATCCCCTTGAAGACCTTGCAGTTGCCATTCGTTGCAATGTGAAAAGATCCAGGATATCCGAACGTGCTCTTGATGGCATACATGCGAGCCAACATGGGTACAGTCAAAGGGAGACCACACTCCTCCGCAAGGACTTGTAGACATACCACCGACCGAACAAGATTCGGGCACATCTGTCCTAGCGCAGCACCCATGGCGTGCATGAGATATACTAAGACCTCGGGGAGAGGGAAAGTGAGACCGCAAGCCTGGAAAAATGCTTCGTAAGCGCAACAATAGCCCTCCCTAACTAGTTCTGGAGACTCAGATTCTAGAGGAGTAACTAAGGCAATGTTCTTAGAAATCTTGCACCTACGTATAAATTCCCTCAACCTATCATCAGTACATGACGAAGGTAGATGACGACCAAAGCGTGTACCTCGAGTCGAAGAGACAAGAGGAAGAAAGGAGTGCTCCGACTCAACAGAGACATCGTCGGAAGAGGACTCGTGACTAGAGTTCGGAGAGCGGAGAAGCTCTTCAGGCCAAGCGAGTTTCGAAACCTTGCGAGCCAACGCCCCCGGAGACTCGACTCGTGCCATGGAACGCTCGAGATCCCGGGGCCTCGTCGCGACCCGGCGATTCGGCGCGGGGTGAGGGCTCGACGCGGGGTGAGGGCTCGACGCGGGATGAGGGCACGGCTAAGGGACCCGGTGCCTTGTCGCGACCCGGAGAGTTGGCGCGGGATAAATACTTGGCGCAAGGAGAGGGCACGGCTCGGGGACCCAATGCCTTGTCGCGGCCCAGGGTGTTCGCGGCGCGGGATGAGAGCCTGGCTCGGGTTTTTTTGCAGCGTGGGTGGAGCCGGACCCGGATGAAGCTTCGCATCACGGGTTGAGTGGAGCAGCGCGGACCGGGTGCACGGGACGAGCTCGCCGCGAGAGTAGCCGAGCCGAGAGACTCCCGGGTTGGTGCGGTTCCATTGGAGGAGAAGAAGAAAATGGGAAAAGATAGAGAAATGAAAATGTAGAGAGAGAAATGAAAATGTAGAGAAAGAAGTGAAAGTAAAAAGTGGGGAACAAGAAAGTAAGAAGAAGAAGATGAAACGGAAAAAGTAAGAAAGAGAAAAGTGAAAAGTGAAAAACAAAAAATATCTAGGATATTTTTCTCACCAAAAGCAAAGAGAAGTATGGTTTTCAGTTTGATATTTGATCCGGAAAAAGGTAGAATCAACGACGAAAATCGGTTCTTTTTGCGGAATTTCTACCATAAAACGAATCAAGCTTACCGGAATTCTAACTAAATCCGCCAAAACTCATTAACAAAAATAATGAGGTAACTCTAGAGTGGAGAAAGAGTAAATACCTTATGATGGTCTTCAGTAAGGAGAAATGAAGTCTTTCCGGCAAAGGTAGAGTCGAGGTATCTACACAGGAGTTGAGAGGAGCAGTAGAACGAATATGACGAACCAAGCGGCCTCACTGCTTCATATAGTATAGCAGAGGAGTGAATCAAGGGATCCTGATTTCAGAATCATGATCTCCAATCTACCACCAAATCCGCCCCAATCCTCGCCCGATGATCATTGAATCTAATGACGGCGGGAAATTAACGATTCCACCAAAGGAAAGTTTCCATTGGTAGAGTGGGGGGGGGGTAAAAAGTGGGCGCACTAATCGACTTGGGCCAATTAGTGGGCTCAGGTCGACTAAAAGTGAGTGGAAGACAGGAATGGGCTGGAGCAGCCCACCCGGAACCCATCTGCACTGAGAGATAGCTCAGCGCGCGGATAGCAGAGAGAGAGCTTAGCGCGCGGAGAGCAGAGAGAGCTCAGCGTACAGAGAGCAGAGAGATCTCAGCGCGCGGAGAGCAAAGAGAGCTCAGCGCGCGGAGAGCAGAGAGAGCTCTGCACTCGGAGAGCAGAGAGAGCTCTGCGCGCGGAGAGCAGAGAGAGCTCTGCGCGCGGAGAGCAGAGAGAGCTCTGCGCGCGAAGAGCAGAGAGAGCTCTGCGCGCGGAGAGAAGAGGGAGCTCAGCGCGCGGAGAGCAGAGGGAGCTCAGCGCGCGGAGAGCAGAGAGAGCTCAGCGCGCGGAGAGCAGAGAGAGCTCATCGTTCGGAGAGCAGAGAGAGCCAGCACGCGGAGAGCAGAGAGAGCTCTGCACGCGGAGAGCAGAGAGAGCTCAGCGCGCGAAGAGCTCTGTTGGAAAATCCTGATTGAGCACTTGAATACAGGATACAACAAGCCACGCGAGGCCCGTGAACATGAGAAGCGAGTGATGGGCCGGTGAAGCCCACCGCGGGAAAAGCGTTGCGTGGGCTGCCTCAAATTGCCAAGAAGCCCAGGTCGAAGGGACTCCGCGTAAACGATCGAGTTGACGGTTACGAGAAGTTCAAAAGGTTGTAACGGCGGATCGAGAGCATTGAAGACACATTGAGTGCGAGAGATATTAGGGTGAGCCGCAAAGAGAGTCCTATAAGAGGGCTAGGTAGAGGTCCGGAATGTGGACCGAAAAATCCTTTGTAAAACTTAGCATATTATTGAGCAAACTTGTAAACACTTAAGAGATTTTAAATAAAGATTACATTCCTGTTTATCTATTGTTAAAAAAATCGGGTGTGAGGGAAATCTTGCTCTCACAGTTATCATCGACATAAGCAGGCTCACGAGCTTATGCTAAGTTTAAGACATTCTGGTAGTGTATTCATTTTCTTTTTTTTTTGATAAAGTTTATGTTCCCTTTTGAAAACATGACAGCTTTTTATTTTGTTTAATTTTATTATAGGAAGCAGATAATGAAGACTCATCCTTCATTGTTGTGATGAAAAAAACACACCAAAAATTTGACGGGACATATGTTGATGAAAACGCATGATAAATTGCAGAGAAATATGATCAACATGTTCAAAAACATTTCTCACATATGGAGTCTTTTAATGAAGATGGTGTACCATATTCTTTAAATGTAGAAGAGTGGAATGAAATCTATGTTAAGGTAATTTTCAAATCTCATTGTTATTATTATTTTTTGTGTGTGTTTATGTATGTGCGTCTTTGGTAGATTGCTGAAGTATCAAAAACGGGTATTTGGCTTTAAATCATTACAAAATGAAATTCCTAAGTCTTTAGATGGTTCACCATATCCCCTACAAACTACTGAGAAAGTTAAAATGTTAACTCGTCAGGTGAAAGAACCTAAGATTCAATTGCATAAGAGTGATAAGAATAATGGAGAAATGCAATTTTTCATAAACGTCTTGAAGCCATAGAACAAATATTGGAAACACTTTTGTCAAAATGTATTAAGTTCATCACCTCCAGCTAATTCTCCTTGTGCTTGAAAGCTTCTGAACAATGCCAATGGCGTTTAATTTTTTGTCACTTTATTAGTTTGGCTTTAGTTTTTTTTCTTATGTTATTTGCTTGTTTTACTTGGATTTATTTGCTTCATTATTAAAATAATGTATTATGAACGTAACTTTTTGGTTAGATTATTTGCAGTGATTAGATTTACCAAATATTATTAATATTTTAATTTTAATTGGACAAAAAAATTAGGAAAAAATACTGTCACTGCCATATTATTGCCAAAATTTAGATGGAATACCATATTAGTCGATTCTTGCAGATCATACTATATTGCACTTCAAGAGAGATTACTTTCTTGTCCCTCTGGAGAAACTGACACCTTTTCTTAAGTAATAATAAAATTGAGATTTTCCCTTATCGAGAATATAACCCTCACACCAATTCACTTTACAATAACTTCCATTATAATCGCAACCTCTCTCTTGCTTTTTCAATTCTTCTCTTGCAAAATAAACACAACATAATCAGAACCTATTTTCCGGCAAGATGCTGGCAACGAGCCTCAATAAATGTCATTAGAAGGTCAAAAGAGAACATCACCACGGATGAAGAGCAAATCGCCGATCGAACCACATCCGGAGTACAATGCCAATCATTTACATCACCACGGATGAAAAGAACATCCACTTGGCCCACCAATATGTCCACAGCCGGAATATTCTTTTGCAATCGAAGTAAAATTTCTATCATTTACACTGACACACTCTCGATGTCGCATTTCAAGTTGGTCCACTTTTTCAAGAAAGCTCACATCTTTGAATATTCTAATCAAGCCAAAATTTCTATCTTCATTGACATTTGGATATTTATGCAAGATCGATGGATAGAAAATGGCTAACTCCCTTTCGGCGTTGTCCACATTACCTTTGCCCCGTATGGACGTATATTGATTTGGTCCATCCATCGCCAGCTCCTATTGTGTTTCATTGTCATTCGGTGGAAAAAACACGACCAACTCCAAATGTTCTGTATGCATTGACATGCTATTTTTTGTCCATCTCGTGCACCCTCATTTGGAGTTTCTATCAAAGTTGGTGGACACGGAATGTCTGACTCCCTTGCGCCTATGTCCACCCTGCCTTGTTCATCTATGGACATATGTTTTTGTTGTCCCTCCCTCACCAACTCATTCAAATTCACAATAGATGGACAGAAAATGGCTAACTCCTCTCCAACTCCGTCCACAGGCTTTTTTATGGACATATCTTCATTTTATCTATCTACCGAAGACTCTTTTGGAGTTTCATTCATATTTGGTGCACACGAGACGGCTAACTCCTTTCTGCCTGTCTCCACCCTAACTTGTTCATGGATGGACATATATAGATTCAGTCCATCTCTAGCCAACATTGTTTTCTTGAATCTTCCATACTACTATTGCTATCCACACAAACTGGCGGCATGCTTGCTTGGGTGAATACCACATTGTCGCTCTGATTCCAGTAGCTCAAAAATCTACTACTCATGTAGTTTCTCTCCATACGCTTCAAATATCTTCGCTTTAAAACTTGAGTAGTCCTCGTCTTCGCTAAGTTAGATGCATTTCGCATACATATATTTCGCAACTCTAAAATGCCATGTTCTTGAATCCAAACACTCGCACTTCCCAACAATTATTAGAACACTATTTTTTATTAAATTTTAAATTTATTAACCAAAAATGGTTTTTATATAAGAAAAGTTTAATGAAAGAATAATAAAGAAAGCTGGTAAAACAAGCTTTTAGGTTTGTGGTGTGCTCTGAGTTGCCTCATTAAAACCCATTACCAAAAAAATACCATGTGGGAGAAAATTAGTAATGGAAAAAAGAGTACAATCCGGAAGCACCACCTAAAAAGCGATAGAAGAAAGATTATGAAAACCAAAAAACCAAACGATAGCGCCGATCATGTGTTGAAATGAAGAGCATGCCATCTAGTAGGTAGTTGGTGCATAGATGAAGGAAGCCGGTAGGCTAAGCTTAGAAGCCGATCTCGGATCGTTGTAATGATGATCATCCGGATCTAGTCGTGACGTTGCGGTGGTGTGCCATGTTGTCTTCGGCTCCTTTCGCGCCAAAGGTAGTAAACAGTTGATTGAAAACACATTTTGTGTAGGACTCGGTCAAGTGTATTGAGGGAGCAGCTTCAAAGGGACCGAAGAGTACGAGCCCAGTCGGGTGAGAGTTGGCGTAGAAGTAAGGTCGAAGTAATGTCCGACCAACCGGTGAAGGAGAACATGCAAGCAAAGAAGATGTGGTCACGGGTTTTGTCTGGTTCCCCGAAGAAAGTGCATGGTTGGATGACTCCCCAAATACGCGTCATGTCTCCTGTTTGTAACCTGTTAAGAGTTGCAAGCCAAGAGATGCAAGCAAATCTGGGAATAGATTGAGGGAACCAAATAGAAGAGTGCCAAGGATTTATAGGGAAGGGTTGACTTAGCTGGCTCTTAGTTGATTTCGAGGAGAAAGAAGGTTTGTAAAGGTCTGGTCCGTGACGCCAAAGAATGTTATATGCTTCACAGTCTAGAAATGGGAGTGGTAGGGCTGCAATTTGATCTTGAAGGGCGCGAAGTTGGGCGTTACGTGGTCGTCTTAACCGCCAAGAGGTGGACGTTGTTGCTGCCGCTAGTGAGGAATGTCGTTGGACACCATACTCTTGCACACCACGATCACCTACAAGAGCATACAGGGGACCTAAACCGGTCCAATTATCAAGCCCGAAAGAAGTGTGAATGCCATTACCAATCTGAAAACGAAGAAAAGGGATCGCGTGTGGGCGAGATTGTAAGAGTTTTCGCCAAAGCCATGAACCGGAGTTCCCCGAAGATAAGTCCCAAAAAGTTGAGCCTCGAATGAGATAGTGTTGTATCCATGCTGCCCAGGGTGATCTCGAGTCCGTGATTAAGCGCCAAATAATCGAGAGAGAGAAGACCATAGAGGTATCCTCGAGAGATCGAAGTCCTAGTCCTTCGGAACACTTAGGCTTGCATATATCGGACCATGCTACTTTGGCCGAGCCGTGATTTGTAGGGGAACCTGTCCATAAGAAGTTAGCACATAAATTTTTTATAGCACGAAGACAGGCTTTGGGGAGACTGAAAGCCGATTGCCATAAGTTGACGGTGCTAATGATCACTGATTTAATCAGCTACAAACGACCTGCAAAAGAGAGTAATTTGGAGGCCCATGTAGACATACGCGTACGTATTCTATCCAGCAAGGGTGCATAATCCGCCGGCATCAACTTCTTGGTGGTTAGAGGTAATCCTAAGTATCGAATAGGTAATGACTCTTGGTTGAGGCCTAGATGGTGAACCAGCTGGGTAAGAGAAGAAGAACGTTGATTAGTGATAAAGATGGATGATTTTTGTAAGTTGATTCGGAGGCCTGACGCTTTCCCGAAAGTTTCCATGACGTCCACTATACCTAAGAGCGAGTCCGCCTGACCGTCTAAGAAAATTAGTATATCATATCCCTGACAAAAACCCCTTGCGCTTGAGAAGTAATCTGCCGGTTCACCATTGACAGAAACCGAGAATGTGGCAGTAGATATACAAAGGTGAATCCATTTAATGAACATAGGAGGAAGCTGCGTAACCTGCAAAACAGAAAGAATGAAATCCCAATTAACTCTATAAAAAGCCTTTGCTATATCTAACTTTAAAGTAAAGCGAGGTGATAGAGAGGGCTTATGATAGTCCTTGACGATCTCAGTAGCTAGCATGACATTTTCCAGGAGCAATCGACCCCGAACAAAATCACTTTGGTTAGGTTCTATGGCGTCAGGGAGGATAGCTTGTAGCCAGGAGGCTAATAGCTTCGAGATTATCTTGTAGATGGTATTGCAGCAAGAGATAGGACGATAGTCCGTGATTGAATCAAGGTTATCCTTCTTCGGAATAAGAGATAATATGGTAACATTGATGCCTCAAGGCAAAAAACCGAAGGCAAAGAAGGATTGAATGGTTGCCGTGAGATCGCTTCCAACTATAGACCAAGCCGCTTGGAAAAATTCGGCGTTGTAACCATCGGGTCCGGGAACTTTATTCTTAGGCATGGAGAAAAGGATTTCTTTAATCTCATTTTGTAAGACCGGCTTACTAAGAGCTTGTGCGGCCTCTTCCGAGCAGTGATATGTGATCAAGGAGCTTAGGAGAGGCGGTGGGAGAGGCGTGATCTCTGGGCTAAATTGTAGAAATGTCTTGAAATGAAGTGCATCCTCTTGTTCAATAGATGGTAAATTCGTAACAATCTCTTTGGAACCAAGGCGAAGGCGCTTGATTGAGTTTTTTGATGCCCTTGCCATTTCCGTGCGGTGAAAGAAGCCGGTATTTTGGTCCCCTTCTCGAAGCCAAGTGATTCTAGAACGCTGCTTGAAAAAAGATTCCTCAACTTGAGCAAGATGGTGCCAATTCCTAGAGGCTTCGGGGACAGGTAGAAATGTTGTAGAAGATGGATCATTGAGGGCTTGTTCTTGGTGATGGCAGAGGTTGTGGTAAGCCTCTTTGGCACGTAATGGGAGATCCCCATATGTGGTGCGGTTTAGACGTCTTAGATCGGCTTTGAGAAGCTTGAGCTTTTGGTAGAGATAGCGAAGAGCCATTCGTGATGGATGAATGGCCGGGGAAGCCATCCATGTCGTGTCGATGACCTATAAAAAAGAGGGATGACTGGTGAGAAATGTATTAAATTTAAACGGTTTCCTAATAGGAGAGGTAGGGGTATAGAGATGGATAACGCTTCTAACATGATCCGAGACGCCATTAGCTTTGAAATTGGTATATGATTGCGGAAACTGAAGCTTCCATATATCATTAACCAATGTGCGGTCTAACTTTTTCCCTATAGGTTCATGATCACGGTTATCTGACCATGTTAACCGAGGACCTGTATAAGCTAAATCAGTTATATCACAATGTGAGACAAGCTCCTAAAATTGCATCATGCCCAAACGTCTAGATGCACGTAACAGATTGGACTGCTCTGAGAGAGCCAGAATCTTGTTAAAATCCCTGAGAACCAGCCAAGGATACGACATTGAACCACAGAGACAACGGCTCTCTAGAATATCCCGCCAGAGCTGGAGGTGTTCAACCTGAAAATTGGAAGCGTAAACACATGAAATTAGAGTCGTGATACCAGAGGTTAAAGTAACAAGAACGATAATAAGTTGAGAGGAGATGAATATCGGTGTGACTTCAACACTAGCATTCCAGCACACCCAAATTCATCTTAAACGATGGGCCTGATAGTTGGTAATTGCAGACCACCCCGGGAGAGCTGCCTGCAAAACACGAGGAAAGTTATCAGCTTGAACACGTGTTTCAAGGAGACACCCAAATTGAGGTTTGGTGGATAAAACCCATTAATGAATGATATTGTGTTTCCGGGATTGGTTAAAACCCCGGGTATTCCAGGCGAACAAAGACATAATATTAATGCCTCCAGAAGGAGGCTATCGGGTTTTTCTTTGGACCAGTAGGCTTGACTCGTTGTCGAGAATTGGTGGTTAAAGTGATAACACTTGAATTTCATGATTTGTACATAACATTTCTTATCACTTTTTAGT
>OVBE01017602.1:0-10365 GCA_900406425.1 Iberis pinnata | reverse complement strand
CATTTTTAATTCTAATATTACACCACAACTCGAAACGTGTAATCCCTTAATCTTAATTATACCATTACCATATTCTTCTGTCTCCTCATCATCACTTTCTAGTCAAAATAATATCTTTTTATTAGTAAAAAATAATTAAAGAAAGAATGGATCGTATCCTTTTCATGTTTCTTTCCTAAATAGTCTCATCCATTCATAGTGAAATTTTAATTTAGCAAACAAGTTTTAAAAATAGGATAACTTATAATAATTATTGTTAGAAAAATTTATTTACTTCATAATCAGTTTGATTGTTGTATGCGTAGTCTTGCCTCATCAGATAGATAATTTAGATATATCTTTAACATATAAATTTTATTATTGACTGTAAAATGATATAGGGATTTTTTTGTTTGCACGTGTCTTATTATATATCTGAATAGTATAACAAAAGATGCATTACCTATTTACTCCTATTTACTCGCAAGTCGCAAAATTCGCAATTATTCTCAAGCTCTTCATACCTCACTTTAGGGATGGCCGTTCCATTATTCAGTTCGGTTCGAATTATTTTTGTTCGGTTCTAATTTTTCTGGTTCTTTCAATTTATGATCCATGAAGGAACCATTAGAAAATCATGTCGGTTTGGATCTAACTTTGGAACTATTTGAAAACTGATATTTTAATGGTTTCGATTCAGTTAGACTATTTTATCCAAAAATACTAAAAAAACAAAAAAAACCAGAAATATTCAAAATATCTAAAACCAAAAATACCCAAAAAATCCAAAAATATCCAAAATATATGAGACCGAAAATACCTAAAAGAACCAAAAGTACCCAAAAAAATAAAAAGACATAATAATAACCAAAATAACCGAAAATATTTTAAAAATTGGTAAGAAGAACATATATCCATAGTTTTTAAGTATAAACAATTATCTTATATTTTCAGTTCCTCGGCTCGGTTCGGTTCCAAACTGATATACACAGTCCTCGGTAAGTGATAAACAAGATTTTGTAGATCCTACCTAAATAAATATCTTAACTCATGTCATTATAGCACTTAAGGATCAATGCAAATAAAGAAGTATCAACAAACTAGTCATATAGAACTTCATTCAGTCTAAACTATAAAGTAATTTATTGGTAACGTCTAGTCATGCAAAATCAAGTAAAGTAAAAAAAGTCAACATAACTAACAAAAATCAATAACAGCTTAAACTTGAACTCATTGAAAAAGGCAAAGAAAATGGTATAGGTTATTGATCCGGATGATCAAATGATATCCTATGATGTTTCAATGCTAACAATTTATGTTAATCCTTGGTCTAATATTCTCAAAGATAGACTACTACACTCTCGTGGCACTAATCATTTTCATAATCAGGAAATTGAGACAATCTCTTAGATAATCACACAATTATGAAAAATTAAGATCTAATCTATGTTAAACGACTAAACTAACTAACACAATCTCTTGGCTAGGCCTCATTTAGCATACATCGATTGGTTCAAGAATTTCATCAAACACTTTTTGGGCACAATTCTTCCTATGATCTAGACTTGAGTGATCAAATCAATTCTAGCATTAATAACATCTACTGCATGAAGATTTAAGAAAACTAAATCATAAACATCATATTCCATCAGCTGCTAATCACCCTGATTTAAAAAAACTAAATCCTAAACATCATATTCCATCAGCTAATCACCCTAATCTATCTAACCATTTCCTTATTATAGAACTATTCACTAATTATTGAGAAAACACAAAATTTTATGATAGAGATGTGTTGAATCATGATTAGAAGAAGATTTTGATAAGATAAAAGCAATCAAACTAAAATGAGCAATGAATTCAAAAGTGATTACAAAAGTTTTTCAAGATAAAAAAATATTCAAAAATAGATAAAGCATATGATCCTTAAAAACTAGGTTTAAATACTAGCTCCTAAATGGTATTGGTTTAACCGAAAATATGTGAGTTAACCCACAAAAAGAAATGGGTAAGAATCTTGATCAATGCTTGAGTTTGACTTTTTTCAGCTCGGTACCGTGCGTTTCAATTGGTACGCTTTTCCCAACATCGTTTGTTCATTTTTTGTATTGGGAAAGTTGACCGATACACACTGCTCGATATGCCCATATCAAACCATGTGTATCGGGTGAATCCTTCTGGTATGCATTCTTTTGCGAGACAGCATGACCAGTCTTCAGTTCGAGATTCATAACTCTCTCGACTTTGAAGCTATGATGGCGTGCAATAGTTCTTTGGAAATCTGACTCAAAGGGATACAATTTTGATGAAAAAGTCTTCTCCTAACTCGCAATAAAAGGTGGTGTAAAATATGCATCTATGGGATAGACGGTTTGGAGCTTCAAATCTAGCGGATTACAACTTTACCGGTTCATATTTTACAATAAAATATTTTAATATTTTAGTTTGGCAAAATATAAAATTATAAAATTATGTTTTTACCAAATTGATATTATATATTAAATAAATTAAAAGTTTCCATGATAAAAATTATTCAATGATATAATTACCATAAAATATATTTTTCATAATAATAAAAACATATTTGTCATATGCATGCCTTACCTCTATTTTACATACTATGTTAAGTGTGTTCCTTTTTTTTTTTCATGCTCGATTACAAATTATAATTTATTTATTTATAATGTAAAATAGGATATAGAAAGCTTTCTTTCTGTTTTTAACACTAATTATTTCTAAAAATTTTGCTATTTTAACACCACCTCGGCCCATAATAATCGTAGATATGTAAGATAACACAACAAATAAAGGTAGCTAAAAACAGTTTTAGTAAAGATTTGAGAGTGGGAGAAAATAGAGATGTTTAGTTAAAAGTAGGAAGAAAAGCAAACCAAATTGTGTTGGCAGAGAAAAAATATAAAAAAGACAGAAGTAAGTAATTAGGAGACGTCGTGTCACGAGAAAACGACAAAGCAACGCCAATGACTTTATTAAAGTCACACAAGTGTCTGCATCATACGATTAAAGCCACTCTTCTTTCTCTTTCTCACATTATATTATTTTTACACAATAAATACTTTCACTTTTTACATCTTTGTAGTTAATTACGGTTCCTTTTTCTACATTGTAGTATTTCATTTTCCATACGTGAATTTAAAGAACATATTTTAAATGCAATGCTCCTATTAAAGTTGGGCATATAAATCGAAATTCGAACCGAAACCGAACCGAAAAAATCGAAACCAAAATTTTTTTCCAAAGAATCCGAACGGTTCTNCGAAACCAAAATTTTTTTCCAAAGAATCCGAACGGTTCTTATATATCTCAATCCAAAAAACCGAATCCGAACCCGAACCGAACCGAAACCCGAAAGTATAACCGAAAATTCGGTATATATATGACTATATATGTAATTCTAATCAAATAGTTAGAATTTTAGATAGAAAAATAGATTTTTAGTAAAGTAACTAGGATATTTATGGGTTTTTGTCCGATATTTTATATTTTTGATTCGATTAACTTAGATTTTAGCTAAGTTGTTTGGATAATTTTAAATTTTTTACGGATATTTTGGAGTTCCGGTTATATTTCGGATCCTAATAAAAATGAAAAAACCGATCCGAACCCGAATGGATCCGAACCGAATCCGAACCGAATTTTACAATAACCCGAACGGTTCCTATATGTCCCAAACCGAATTATCCGAAATCCAAATTATCCGAACTGAACCCGAACCGAAAACCAAACGCCTATCCCTAGCTCCTATACAGAGATGGTCTTGAAATTTTGAAAGCCGCAAAATAAAATAAAAAACATGAACCGGTTTTAAAAATAAAATTTTGAAAATGAACCGGCTATTAAAGTAAAATTTTAAAAATATAAAATAGGCCGCAAGCTCGTGCTTGCTTTGCTTGGCCCTAGGACCGGCTCTGCTCCTATATGTACATTTTACAGCAAAAATTCGGAAGCTTCAGTGCTTGTTATCTTTTTGTGCTTTGTTCTTGATTTTTAGATCTAAAAAAAAAGAAGAGAAATGAATCTAGAATATATATATTTTTACAATTAATTATAAATCTTGTTTTCATAGTTTCAAAAGCATGCTCATATTTGCATTCTATTTTTATGCGAAATTACTACCATATATATAACCTAAGAAAAATGGGTCCATGAAAAAAGAATTGTAAAGACAAATGGTATCCCATATGGAGAAAGCAATTTGTCAAATTGGAGCCTACGTTAAAGTTGGGTCTTATTATTGTTGTTTTTAAAGTAATGTTTTGGGGTTATAAAAGGTATAAATATATATACATATGTTAGTGAAAGTTCAACCTTAAATTTTAATTCATATTGGCAACAACAAACTCTATATCTAGCTGACTAGCTCAATCTATGATTAATAATAACATTTGTAAAAACTGAAATTTTATCAGATTTGGATTTCTTTCATAGTATTATTAATGCTTTTAATTTTTCCTAAAGGAGATTGTAAAAACCAGAAATGAAATGATTTTAAATTTTGTTTTTAAGAACTCCCTCTTGTAGCCTTGACAACACCTCTATGTAATGCAATATTGGAATATTTATATATGTTAAGAGCTTATTCAAAATGTATTATGATCGTCGAAAGGGTGATTAACCTTTTATTGGTCACTCATAACTCTTCAATTATAAATCTCCTATATATATTAAAAGGGAAGACTTTTTTAGAAATCTTAAATTTGTAATGAATTACATGATATGCTATTAATAATGATCTAAATTAAAATCTTTACCAAGATTTGTTTTCTCCTTTTATTTAGGAAATTCGTTTTAATTTAACTTTACTTTACAAAATTTATCTTTATATTAATTTATGAGATAATATATGTTCTAAGATTATAAATATAATATTTAACATGATAAAATTTTAAATAAATAATTTATATTTGTTAATATTTTAATAATATAAAACTATTTATATTAAATTTGAAATACCTATAAAGTTTATATTATTAAATATGTGTATCTTAATTAATAAACCAATATAACATATATTTTAACTTATCTATATATACTATATAAAAACAATATATTTATTACATTTTATGTTATATAATTAGATATCTTCTATGAACTCATCACATTTTACTTATTATTTATATAAATATAGTTGACAAATCCTATAATCATTATTTAAAAACTATATAATAATATATAAAACTTAAATCATACTTTATATTTTATAACATATTTCGCAGGATATCATCTAGTCCAATAGGAATTCTATAAATCAACAATGTTGGGCTATATTAACTTAGAGAGTAGAAATCTATAAAGAGAATTATCGAGCCAAAGACTTAATCTGAGATGGAAATATTTATTAGTTTATTTTAGATATTAATTTTAAAAGTTTCACAAAACACCACAAAAATAATTTTTTTGTTACAAAATACCATCAATAACTATTTTCTTCCTAAAGAGAAATATAAGAAATACACCTTTTTTTAAAAAATATCATTTTAAGTCCTCTCTCTCTTGACTCACTTCTCTTTCTCTCTCTTCTTTCTCTCTGGAAAGATCGGCGAGAGGGAGATACTGAGGCCACCGCCACCTCTTCTGATCAAACTTCCGTGCGCCGCGACTGGGGTTTCTCGGTGACATCCAACGCCGGAGACCCCGCCATGCAGATTCACCTGAAGGTATTTCCCCTCTTCTTTCCTATACCAACGGATTTCACAGAGGCTCAAAGAACGTGAGAAGCTTCCACACGGCGTTGAAGATCTGGCCAGTTCTCACGCGGCGATGTCGGAAAAGGAGATCGGCAAAACTTGGACGGGAAGACCTCAAGGTGGATCTGTCGGATTTACTGGAAGAAACGGCGGTCTGTTCCTCCTTTTGGCGGCGAGGGACAGTCATCAAATGGAGGAAAAGATCTCCCCAGATCTGAAGGTTTTTCGACAGTCCCGGTTCACCGGAAACCTACCTCCCCGACCCGGGTTTTGTCGCGGCGGATGAAGACCGGAATCTCCTCCTCTCTTTCTTTTTGTTCTTCTGTGGGCAGTGTTTAAAAAACTGTTTGGAGCCGCCGCTGGGTCTCCGGTTAAATTCCGGCGACATCCGCGGTTGAAGGCGGCGGCTGGGATGATAGGTCTTCTATCATTTCTTGGGTTACTAGGGTTTCCTAAGATGGGCTTAGGCCTTCTTTGGGCTTTAGAAAGCCCAAACCAGATCTGTTGTTTTAGGAAGTTTGGGTTGTAGATATTCCTTAATGGGCCGAATCTGTATTGGTTATATTTGGATGTATGCTATATTTATCAATAGAAAGCCCTTTATAAAAAAAAAAGAGAAATATAAGAAATAATTTCTATGATTTTATAATATTTATATTTGAGGATTCTTGTTTAATTTTTAGTTCTTAAAATATTTCAAATACCGAAATATTCCAAAAATATCTTAAAATGAAAATAATTTAAAACCTTTATCCTTTATATTTAAACCATAACTTCTTAAAAATTAAACATCAAAACTCTAATAACCAAAAGCTCTAAACCCTTTAAACTACATATATTTTAAAAATTTTATGATATTTTTAAAAGGTAAATATTTCAGTGGAATATTTGGATTAATTAAGAATATGTGTTATATTTGTCTCACAAATTTGGTGGTCCTCTTTAAATTTTGAGGTTTGGATTTATTATTTTGGTTTTATTGTTTGATTTTTAGGGACTAGAATTTAGTTTTAGATTTGAAGTTTTGATGATTTAAAAGTGAAAACTACTTTTAGTTTTGTGGTAATAATATTTTAGAAACCAAACTCAAAAATTGTATTTTTGATAATTTTCAGTGAATTAGTTATCAAAACTTCCCATGTCGTATGGGCCTCCTTCTTTACTGGACTAGAGGTTGGATTAAAACTTTTTATTGAGCTCCTTTTTTGGGCTTTATTGATCTCTTGGACAATTCCATTCTCTTTCAATTATGCTTCTTCGATCCATTCATTTTTAAATTTTAAATTGCATCTCTAATATAATTTTGGTCTACCCAACCTATTAACAGAGCCGACTATGAAATTACGAAGTTTGAAACAAAATAAAAAGTAAGAGCCAATACTTTATATCATGAAATGTTAAACAATTAGTGAAAAAAAAAATAAAAAGTAATAAAACATCATCTGTGTGATTGCAAGAAATAGGAACAAAAATGTATATCTAGTGGTGTTGTGTTGTTGGGCATTTTAAATTGGAATTTTTTTTAATTGATATTTTTTTTTATACTAATTTTAAAATATAAATATTTGGAGATCTGGACAATTTGGGAATATTAGACTAATGTCTTATTGGGCTTGGCCTATGGCCGAACCTGACTATAAGATATTCATTTTCCTTCTTACATTCATGATAACTTAAGCAACTTTAGTTTTAGTAAAAGAGATGATAAAAATAGGATCAACGGAAAATAAATTAAGAAATAGAAAAAGTATCAAGAAAAACAAATTTGACTCGCACGAAAAAAGAGAGGAAATAATTAATTAACCGAAACCAAGAAAGTAGAACATCAAAATTACATCATGCAAAAGAATCATGAGTAATTACTTATCATCACAAATAAAACTATGCTAATGACAACTATTCGCTCTCTTCAAATTTCTCTCTTTTTGAGGTAGCCGGTGAGCGAGGTAAGAAAGGAGACTCTATTTTTCTTCTTTCAATCAAGTTTCATGCACCAAATTTTTAGCCGGCTCCGTCGGTGGTGGGTCTTGTGGGTTCATGCCCTTGCTTCTACAACTTTCCCTTCTTTCGTCGACTTCGATGGTGGGTGTTTCTTACCGCAACACGTCCTCCTCGACTTCCAGTGAAGATCGGTTGTTGTTATGGGTATATAAGCTCTCTCTCTCCTCTTCATCGGAAAAATGCTTGTCTTCGGCACAAAGGCTGGCGGCTCCAACCAAATCTGCAAATTGGGGCTCCGATATGCGGTTTCAGTTTGCTCTGGTTGGCCTTCCCTTCCTCTGTCGTGCAACTCTTATCAATTCTAGTGGTGGCTAGTGTTTCAGCCGCCCCATCGTTGTTAAGGGTCTCCATCCCTTCCTCTCCGGTTTGAAGCATCTCTCGACATGTTGGTGGGACGTGAGTCTTGGCCTTGAGGGTTTCGGTCTCCCGCTGTGAGCCTCGTCTTCTTCAATGAGAGACGTCTCTTTCTTTTTTGATGGCTCTCGTCCAGTTTGGGTCACCGACGGTTTTGTAGGTTCCCGATCACCTTATCTTCCTTTGTCAGCACCGGTGGGCTGGATGTTGGCAGGGTGGGGCGGCTAGGATTACACTACAAGAACGCGCAGCCAAAAGTGACCGGAGGGACTGACATATTCTCATCCGTCAGTGATTCCCAACAGAAACCTGACGGATATAGGTTTGTCAGTAAATTATTGATGGATAAACATCTGTTAGTAAATTATTGACGAATATAGTGACATATACATACTGACGAACGTTTTTGTCATAAATCTGTCACATATCCGTCAGTAAATTTGCCCGATACAAAGTAGCCATTTCAAATCGTGGCCAACGGTTATATTCGAATTTACTAATGGACATATCCGTCATTAATTCGTCACAAATAAAGCCTATATAACCATATCACTCCACCTTCATTCTTCACACACTCAACACATATATCTTAACAAAATATGTCTACTCCTTCCTATTTTCGATCATGGATTGATGGTGAAAGAATGAATCCAGATACAAAGCTTTTGAACGAAAAATATGCACGTGGTGTTATGGAGTTCATGGAATTAGCATGTCGACAACCTCGGGTACAACACAGTCGTATGTTAACATCTCCATGCTCTTTATGTCGAAATTCTCACAATATCATGATCGATTTAGTATGGAATCACTTGTATGTGAATGGTTTTATGCCGAGTTATAAGATTTGGTATTTACATGGAGAACGACATGATATTGTTTTAATAGCGGTAGTGAATCATTGGCCGATAGGATAGAGAAACCTAGAACGGAATTAGATTTTGGGGCACCTACGGTTCAAATGGTTAATGGCGTTTATAGAGAAAATACAGAGACTGTTCAGGTTTCGTATGTAGAACCAAATTTACAAGCACAACAACTTTTTGTTATGTTAAACGCAGCGAATCAGCCATTATATAGTGGATGTAGAGATGGTTGATTCGTTGCGTCTAACATATCAAAAAACTGTCGCCAGAGGATAACAATGCTCCAGATTCATATTACGAGATACAAAAAATTGTGTCGGGGCTTAGATTGTCGTATCAGGTTATAGACGTGTGCATCGACAATTGTATGATCTGTTGGAGACGCGATGACACCCAGACGATTTGTCGATATTGTCGCAAACCAAGGTATAAGGGATACATGCAGTAGAGTTTCAGTGCCTTATAAGAGGATGTGGTATTTGCCACTAACAGATAGGTTGAAGAGGTTGTATTAGTCTGAGAGAAAAACTGCGGCAATGAGATGGCATGCTGAACATAGATTTGATAAAGAAATTACACATTACTTATGATGCAGAAGTGATATTATTCGGTTTTGATAATAATAGTAGACATTTATGTCTGCTATTCTGCATTATTCTGAATGTTTTCCTTGCAAATTTGGTATATTTTCAGGATTCTAAGTGTTTGAGTCGTTTTGAAGGAAAATGATGCATTTCAAAGCGAATTAGAAGAATTTGGCTAAGTGGCGAAATGAAGAGATCGATCTAGCACTTCTAGATTGATCGTGCACATTTTACGAAGGAAAGCCATTGTGAAAAGAGACTGATTGATCCCTTTAAGGATCAATCGGGCAAATTCCCCTGGAATGTTTCGAAACAAGAGCTCGATCGTGCACCTAAAGCAGGATTGATCAGTTTTTAAAAGAGATTGGTCGATCCCTAGGGAGATCGATCAATCTCTAGGGAGATCGATCGATCCCTACACCCAAAGAAGAATGAAGATTTTCCATATTTTTCACTTTTGGTCCTTAAGCCTAATTTTATTAAGTTTTTAGTTATTTCTTTTTTCCTAAACTATATAAGCCTTATGGCTTCCATTATTTTCTTTTTACGCTTTTTCAACTTTTGAGCTTTTGCAGAGATATGGATCTGAACCCTGTATTTGAAGAAGATTTATGAACTCTGATTTTATATACCAATATCTATTTTTATTTATGGAATTATGTGTTCTTCTTTGATATTGAATTTTGTATGCTTTGGAATGTATGAGTAGTTCACCTGTTAAGTTTTAGGGTTTCCCAGGAAAACCATGTTTGAATGTTAGAGTTTGCCATAAATGATTGAATTTCTTAGGTTCTTATTCTAGACTTGTTCCTAATACTTGAATTAGCTTGATCACCTAGTTCATGATAATAGGTTAATAAATACAAAGAGATT
>OVBE01017601.1:0-10366 GCA_900406425.1 Iberis pinnata | reverse complement strand
TATATATATATATATTTATAAAAGCTATATATCCACATAATTCCGTCTAGACATCCACAATTAGACGTTAGGCGTTAGTTTACCGCCTAAATAGCGTCTAGCGCGTTTTAGAACATTGGTAATATATGAAATATTCTTACAAAGTAGTAAGTTTGGTCCAACTCCCAATAAAGTCAGGTATCTGACCTGTAAGTTCCATATCCATAATCCAACTGTGTACAACAATAATGATAAAAAATCACCCAATGTTGTAATCTAAAGACAAAGCTTAATATACCATCTTACACTGTATGCAAGTCCACAAGATTAGCAAATGAAGAAGGTATTTGACCAGTGAGTCCAGAACTATCTAAGTAACTGAAATAGAGATTTTGTAAGAAGTATAGACTTGAAGATTTTGACAGAAAGATAAGACTCACATTTGCATTAGTTTTGTACAAGTACCAAGCTCAGCTGGTATAGAACCAGAGAAGTTATTTGAACCAAGACCACTGCAGAGAAAGTATTTGTTATAAATATGACATAAAATATTAAAGGGTCCAATAGAATTGGCTAAAGGATGACGTGAGCCGAAATCTCGGAATTAGTTAGTTGGGTTAGAATTATTTTTTAGGGGTCTCGTGGACCGAACCCCCAGGGTACGGTACGATACGATCTATTTTAGGAAAATTAAAATCCTAATGAGATTGGGTTTTGGGCATTATATAAGGGGTTTTAGGTTATTTGAAAGATTAACACTTCAATCAATAAAGAAATCCTAGAGCGCAAGGATTTGCCTCAATTCGTTTCTCTCTTTCTTCTAACCTAAATTCACATGCGATTTTACAACAATATTATTGTATAAGGAACCATAAAGATAATCAATCATATGTTAAACAAGGAAGTAGCTTACAGTGACTTTAAATTTGTAAGCAAACCAATTTCTTTAGGAAGAGGACCAGACAAGGCATTGATCCCAAAAGTCCTAAAAAAAGGTTGAGAAAAGAGTTGAGAGACAATTGTAATTTAGTTAACAGGAAGGAAGAGGATTTATTTTATTAATTACATCCATTCCATTAAAGTCAAATTTCCAATAGCAGGAGACAGGGAGCCTGTAAGAACATTTTGACCCAAGTTCCTGAAACAAATTAAGACAGGACAAGAAGGGATACTTACTTGAGGTCTAAGAAAAAAAAAAGAGAGAAAAAGGAACTTGGATGAGTACAAGTTTTCAAGGTGTATCAAAGTCCAGAGCTGAGGAGGTATAGGTCCTACAACATCCATGGATTCAACCTTGCTGTAAAAAAAAAACAAAAATCAGTGAAGGAAACTGCATTATATATGTATCTATTTATACTATTTCTACTAGGGGTGGGCAAAAAAACAGGAACCGAAGAACCAAAAAAACGGTTCTGGAACAGTTCCGGGTTCCATCCAAATTATTCGATGGTTTCGGAGACAAAAAACCATGGGTATTGGGTAGAAACCAGAACCGAACCGAGAACCCCGAATTTTTTTTGTTGCTTTGAACATTTTTAGGGTATTTAAAATAATTCTATATATTTTAAACTAATTTCGGGTATTTTAAATTAATTTCTGGTATTTTTTGGGTAATTTTTTTGTTTTCCGGGTAATTTTGATCATTTTGGGTCTAAAATACCCAGAACCGATTATGAACCACTTGGGAACCGAAAATTTCGGGTAATTTAATTTCGGTTCCTCTAACATAGAACCGAACCGATCCGGAACCGATGAAAACCGAAGCAAAAATTTCAAAAAGATCGATTGGGTATTAAAATTTAGGATCCGAAAGAACCAGAACCGAATGGTTCTTACCCGAAACTGAACTGAATACCCGAATGCCCGACCATAATTTGTACTTACAGGGCAGTGATGTGGCAGATTGTGAAAGTGCATTTGCATTTGATAAATGGGTTGTAGTCTGTGTTGTCAATGGTGATGCTGTCGTCGATGGCGGCGCCGGAGCAAAGTTCACCGCTAATGTTCCATTCCTTATGCGCCTGAATCTTCCAAGTGGCGAAGATGGAGTTCAAACCACTAGCTGTTCAACAACATATATATAAAAACTCACTCTTTTTAACTTTAATACTACTCTTACTCTTACTGTTACTATTACTATTACCTTCGTCCGTATCAGTGGTTGGGTTTTGAGCTAGAACAGAACCAAAAAACCAGACGGTGAGGAGCAGACACTTTGGCATCATCCTGGACTTGTTGGAGTAAGATTCATAAGTAGAATCTATGGAGTGTCTTTCTTTAATACAATAAATATCTTCATTGACTTGAGTAGACTTGTATGTGTCTTGGTCAACCAACCAAATCTATGGCCATGATAAATTGATTATATTAATCCTTTTCTTTCGTGCTTGCTTATATGGAAAATACACTAGTAAAGAGTTAGAATTTAGACTTATTATTATTGTCCACATACGTTTGTAACTATATGTTACAGTATGCTACATTGTGTTTTTCAAAACTAACTCTGACTCGGCGACAACCGCAAACGGAGCCGCAAGGTGCGGTGAAAAGCAAAGACCGGTCTTGCACTCATTGCGGCAGGTCGGGACATGATAAAAGTGGGTGCTGGCAATCGCACGGATATCTAGAATGGTTCACTGAAAGAGGAGGACGAAGTGGGCATGGTTCGAGCCGAGGAGGCGGGCGAAGTGGAAGCAGGGGCCGCAGAAAATCTACCGTGGCTTATGCGACTAGTTTGAGCCCTCTTTCTTCTGTTCCGGAACTGAGCCAAGAACAATGGAAGGCTTTGACTCGGCTCTTGAGTGAAAAATCCGGAGGAGATAAGTTGAATGGTAAGGGTTTGGGTGATGTGATCCTCGACACAGGGGCGTCACATCACATGACCGGTGATGTTTCTCTTATAACTCTCCTTCGCGATACTTCTCTTTGCATTGTCGGTTTCGCAGATGGAACTACGACTTCCTCTCGTAAATCTGGTGTCTTGTATTTGTCCGAGAAGATTGTATTACAAGACGTCCTTTATGTCCCAAACCTGAACTGTTCTTTGATATCAGTTTCGAAACTTCTAAAGCACTCAAATTGTGTTGCATATCTCACGGATACTCTACGTGTGTTACATGATCGTTTCTCGAGGACGCTGATTGGAGCGGGTGAGGAACGTGATGGGGTATACTATTTTAAGGATGTACAACACGCGAGGGTCAACAAGACTACGAAGCAAGACGACGTGGTTTTGTGGCATAAGCGTTTAGGACATCCCTCTTTTTTGGTTTTGTTTGCGTTTTCTTGGCTTTCTGGTGTAGTTAGACAGTTCAACTTCTTGTGATGTTTGTTTACGAGCAAAGCAAACACGTTTGTCTTTTTCAGAAAGTGATAATAAAGCTAATGAGATTTTTGAGTTGATTCACACCGATGTTTGGGGGCCATATAGAGTGGCATCTAGTAATGGTTCTAAACATTTTCTTACCATCTTAGATGATCTTTCTAGAACCGTGTGGACCTTTCTCTTACTTGAAAATTCAAAAGTGAGACAGGTTTTAGAACGGTTTTGTGTTTATGTGGAACGACAATTTGGAAAGCAAGTTAAAAAGATTCGAAGGGACAACGGTTCAGAGTTCTTGGCTTTGTCATCATATTTTCGTGATAATGGAATACTTCATCAAACATCCTGTGTGGGAACACCACAACAAAATGGAAGAGTCGAAAGAAAGCACTGTCACTTGTTGAATGTTGCTCGGGCACTTGTTTCAAGCGCATATGCCAATTCGTTTATGGGGAGAAGCGGTTTTGACTGCGGCACATGTAATCAACGTCACACCGACGAAGATATTAGGTGGTAGATCTCCTCACGAGATTCTATTTGGGTCACCTCCTGCTTATGATGAGCTTCGGGTGTTTGGGTCACAATGTTATGCTCATAAACATATTCGGGACATAGACAAATTTGCGAAGTCAAAAGTGCGTGTTTTTTTGGATATTATGTTGGTAAACGGGGCTGGAAAGTGTATGAGCTTGAAACCGGCGAGTTCTTTGTCTCTCGCGACGTCGTCTTTGACGAATGCATCTTCCCATTCGCCTCTGATGTCGAATCTAGCTCTAACCCCGTTGCACAGCCGTTTGAACCTGCCAGTTACGATGATGATACCAAAATTAATGACTTCAGGGGGAGCGATACTCCTGCCCCGTTTCAGGTTGTGGTTCCGGCACTCACACACAAACCTGAAGTGGTTGGTTCTTCTCCACCTCCAGCTGCACCCGATACTGATATTGCACTATCCGATGCTGCGACTGAAACTACCACTCGACAGGGACAAAGAGCACGTCATCCACCAGCCCGCTTGCGAGATTACATCCCTCGTACCTCTCACATATTCTCCTCACCTTCTGACAGCGGTCCCCTCAACACGTTTCCTGGTAACTCTCTCTATCCTATTACACAATTTGTGTCTAATGAGAAGTTCTCTCCTCACCACAGGGCTTACCTTGCTGTTGTCTCTGCCGCGACGGAACCTCATCACTATGGTGAAGCTGTCCGAGATAAGCGCTGGCAGCTTGCCATGACAAATGAAATTCGAGCCTTAGAAGCAAATCAAACCTGGAGCATTGTCGATTTACCCCCTGGAAAATTTCCTCTCGGTACTATGTGGGTATTTAAGATTAAATATCATTTTGATGGGTCTATTGAGCAGTATAAGGCTCGTCTTGTTGTTCTCAGAAATAGACAGGTTGCAGGTTTGGACTACGATGAAACATTTGCACATGTTGCAAAAATGACTACTGTTCGTTGTTTGTTGCGAATTGTAGCTGCTCGAAATTGGGAGGTACACCAAATGGATGTGCACAACACATTTTTACATGGAGATCTACATGAAGAAGTTTATATGAAGTTTCCGCAAGGTTTTGATCATCCTGACAAAGCCAAAGTATGCCGTCTACACAAGTCTCTCTACGGTTTACGCCAAGCTCCTCGGTGTTGGTTTGAGAAGCTTACTTTTGCGTTACTCAAGGTCGGGTTCTTGCAATCATATGCTGATTATTCCCTCTTCACATATACTAGCGGCTCTACTGAGATTCAGGTACTCATCTATGTCGCTGATCTTATTGTCTGTGGAAATGATTCTGTCACAATCAAGAAATTCAAGGATTATTTGGGCAAATGTTTTCACATGAAAGACTTGGGGAAGCTCAAATATTTCTTGGAATTGAGATTGCAAGGAATACAATGGGAATTCTGATGACACAAAGGAAGTATGCGCTGGATATTGTGACCGAAACTGGTTTTTTTGGCTCACGGCCTGCGCCAACACCACTCGAGCAAAACCATCGACTTGGTTCCGACACGAGTCCTTTGCTTGGGGAACCTGCCCGTTATCAAAGACTTGTAGGACGACTGATATATTTAGCTAATACTCGCCCTGATATCTCGTATTCCGTCCATATTCTTTCACAATTCATGCAATCTCCGAGAGAATGTCAATTTGAAGCAGCCTTGCGCGTCGTGCGCTATCTCAAAGGCACGACCGATCATGGTATATTGCTTCGGTCCTCTTCCGATTTACAGCTCCAAGTGTATTGTGATGCGGATTGGGACGCATGTCCTCAAACTCGACGCTCACTCACCGCATATGTGGCTCTCCTCGGTGATTCTCCTATCTCCTGGAAGAAAAAGAAACAAGACGTTGTTTCACATTCCTCTGTTGAAGCAGAGTATCGGGCTATGTCTATTGCCACTAGAGAGATCAAATGGCTTCCTAAATTACTCACGGATTTGAAAAGTTAAAGTATATTAACTGTTGTTGTATGTGAAATTTCTATAACTTCTTTCCAAACCTCAAAGGCACGGCTTGATAATAAGATGTAGGCATATGCAAAGTTAAAGATATGTCAAATAACAAGAATAATGATTCTATTTTGCAGTGAAAACTAACTTTTCTTATGGTTCAGTTTACCTTCCTGTCTTTTTCTATTTTTGAAGTATCTCATTAATGTGATCAATTTGTAGGTGGAACCTGTCAAAGATGAGAGAAACCTTCTATTCCCCCTGGTTTTCCAGCTATACCGATGCATCTATCAAGTGAAGACATGTGCCATTTATCAATATCTTTCAGTTACTGATTCAACGGAGAGACAAGCCCGATTAATGCGTCTCCCGTTGAAGTTTCAGGAAGACGTTCTAGAAAAGGAAACACCAAAGATTGTCTGTGATTTGGATAAGGGTAAAGGTCATGTCTTTGGTTATTTCGGACAAGGCCAAAACCTGTTATCACGTATATTATCTTGTGGGATAGTAGTATTAAGCAATATGGGCGTTAATCCTCATTCCCACACACGTAATGAGCCCTCTTTTGAGTTTTCCTCGTTGGGTAGTTCTATGCTATTAAAGATGAGTTCTGATAAACTATTCTTAACCGTGATTTCAGCCCACGGAAAACACAAGAGAAACAGACCCAACAAGTGGATTCGTAAGGCGCGCAATGAGGCTAGATTAACTGAATTGAATTCTCAAGATGCACAAATGGTAGATTTGAGCAATGTACAAAAGTCTGATGCTTTGGTAATTAAAGTGAACAAAGCAGACAAGCGTTCTCCTAAACTCAAAAGAGTTGAAGACGTTTCTATTATAGATGAGTCTCCAACTAAGAAGTTTGCTCCGGTTTTAAAACTGGATTCTTCTTCATCTTCAAAGGCGGCAAGTGAGCATGAGAATGCGCTCACCCCGCCTAGGTATCAATGAGTATTCGGAGCTGGAGCTGTCAGGGTTTAGAGAACGATCTGACAATTCAACGTTTAAGGAATTTGCGCCGGGTGCATTTTCCAGATTTCATGTTCCTTCAAAAAACAAAGAATGATTTTGGAATTTTAGAAAATTTACAAAAAGGTCTCGGGTATGATAAAATTTTTACTGTGGATCCAGTTGGGTTAAGTGGAGGTCTTGCTCTTCTTTGGAAACATTGTTATGATGTCACAATTCTTTTCGAGGATAGACGCTACATCGACATGAGGGTGAGGTTTGGAGCTATAGAGTTATACATAACTTTTGTTTATGGAGAACCGGTCACAAGCTTGCGAAATAATTCGTGGAGCAGATTACGTTAGATCGGTAGCACTAGACAACATTCATGGATGGTCATAGGTGACTTTAATGATTTTCTAAAGAACGATGAGAAGCTCGGTGGAGGTGAACGTCCTGACATATCTTTTTGGGCTTTTCGTGAGAAAATCAACTTTGGCCGTTTAGTGGAGATAACTAGCTCATGAAACTAGTTATTAGCTCATGAGATGACACATAGTTTGCGGACAAATTCTCTATGCAGATGGCAATTAAAACTGACATGTCTAAGGCTTACGATAGAGTTGAATGGATTTTTCTGAAGAAAATTTTAAAAACTTTGGGATTTGATTCGAAATGGATTTCGTGGATTATGTCTTGGGTTTCCAGCGTTTCGTACTCTGTAAGCCTTAATGGTCAGGATCATGGTTTCTTTAAACCGGAAAGAGGACTGCGTCAAGGAGATCCTCTATCTCCGTTTCTGTTCATTCTTTGTGTTGAATTTCTAGTACATAGAATGAACCAAGCGGAGGCTCAAGGCCATTTAACCGGAATCAGACTTGCCGAACAAGGTCCTTCTCTTCACCACTTGTTATTTTCCGATGACAACTTGTTCATGTGTCAAGCAACATTGGAGGAATATGATGAAATCATCAAATGTCTTAGAGTATGGAGATGCTTCAGGTCAATTGATTAATTTCCCGAAATCCTCTATTATGTTTGGTGATAAGATCACGTTGGATACAAAGAACCAATTGAAGACAAGACTGAGAATATTTAAAGAAGGAGGGGTAGGCTCATATTTGGGACTCCCAAAATGTTTTAGAGGTTCAAAAACAGCCATTCTAGCATATATAACTGAGAAGTTTCAACATCGACTTCAGGGTTGGTACTCTAAGCATTTATCTTAAGGAGGCAAAGAGATTTTATTGAAGTCGTTTGCAATGGCGCTACAAGTGTATGCAATGTTCTGTTTCCAGTTGAATCTCTCCTAAAGAAGCTTACAATCGCAATGATGGAATTCTTGTGGAATACTAAAGTCGAGAAGAAACCTATCTATGGGGTAGCCTGGGAGAAGTTATTTGAGGCAAAATCGGATGGTGGTCTTGGCTTCAAGGACCTTGTCAAATTTAATCAGAGCCTTTTGGCGAAACAGGCTTGGCGTCTTCTTGATAACTCGGAAAGCATCTTGTCAAAGATTTACAAGTCTCAGTACTTTCCTAATAAATTGTTTCTTGATTGTAGTATTGGTACCCGCCCTTCATATGCTTGGAGAAGTATACTACATGGACGAAACTTGCTCACCAAAGGGTTAAAAATAATTATTGGTGACAGAGCTGATACTTATGTTTAGACAGAAAGATGGTTACCGACTGAAATTCCAAGTGCCCATTCAATCCAAACAGTCGCTTAAATGTGTTACTTCGAGTCGCTGATTTAATTAATCAATCCTCTGGTAGCTGGAGAAGAGACATGATTTCTCATCTTTTCACCAGAGAGGATGCGTTATTGATCTTTAAAATCAAACCGTGTATCACGAGAACATATTGTTATGTTTGATATCTAACTAAGCAAGGCCATTATACTGTGAGAAGCGGTTACAATTTGTTAAATGACAATGCTCTGAGCCTCAGTCATTTTCACCTTTGTGACCAGCCTTCTACAAATGCTCTTCAAAAAGGAAGTGTGGGCAATCAAAATCATGCCAAAAATCAAGATCTTTATATGGAAAGTCTTGTGTGGTGCTGTTGCGGTAGCGGAGAGATTACAGTCTTGGAGCATACCTGTTCCAGCCAATGTTCCTTATGTGGTGAGGCAGAGGAGACCATAAACCATACATTATTTCTGTGCCCGGGAGCTAAAAAGGTCTGGCTGCTGTTGCTCAGGATGAGTCCGAGTTCTTCTCACATTTGATTTATGTTAATATCAACTTCCTGTTGATTTTAGCGAAGGATATAAGCATAGTGGATCACACTAAACTTCCTTGGCCATGGATCTTGTGGAGAATTTGGAAAGAAAGAAATGATTTTGCTTTTTATGGGATTGTTTTTGATCCTGCTCAAGTTTTATTGCAGGCACGTGCAGCTTCAGGTGCTTGGTTCCAAGCTAAACTCTCACTATCCAATAAGCAACATAATCTTTATCACTTGAATCCAAGTTGTCACTCTCGGTGGTTACCTCCACCTGTTGGTTTCTTGATGTGTAATGTTGCTATGGTTTGGAAGAAGAATTCCTCTTACATTGGTGCTGCTTGGATCTTAAGGAACTGTTCAGGTGAGACTCTACTACACGGCCGTCAAGCTCTTGATACGCCTATCTCAAGATTTCAAGGATCCTTGGATTGTCTTCAGTGGGCATTGGATTTCTTATCCACTTACAGAGATTGTAAGATAGTATTTGCTATGGAATCGAGGGAGTTAGTTGAGGCATTAGCTTCCCCTAGTGATTGGCCTCTGTGCGCTTATTCCTTAGAATCCATATGCAATTCTATGCAAGGTTTTGCTGATGCTCGTTGTGATTGTGTTTCGCCTCAACAAAACCGATGTGAGGTTGCTATAGCTTCTAGTGTGGTGCGAGAAGGACGTATCCAGTCGTGTATTGCTAGTTATGAACCTCCTTGGTTAGCTCAGGCATTGGTTTCAGAAGCTCTTCCGGTGATAGTCTAATTTGTGTCTTTTCCTCTATGTTTTTTAAGCTCTTACTTTAGACTATGTTTATGGTTATATTATGTCGACAAAAAAAAAAAAACTACAGTTACTTATAGTTACCGGTTACCAACATATTAAGTTGAAAGTTCAATGGAAGACTCAAAAGAAGAAGCGAGAAAGAAACCAGCGCGTAGGTGCGAGCATCAGCCAAGTAAATTTAAAAGCTCATGACAAGTAAAAAAAAGACATTTATTACAAGGACGGACTTTAAGACCCAAAGGAACGTACGTTTTTATTCTAACATCAAAAACCACTAATTCAACGATTTGTAATCATCTAATCATATAGAGGTTGTTCCATCATCTTCTAGGTGAGCTTAGCAAGTGATGCACGATTATAACGAATTATTGTATAAACAAAATATTTGATATCTTCTTCGCTATTTCCTTCTGGCACATCTACCACGTAGCTCTCCATCACTACCGTCTTCTCCGCCCCATCCTCCTTCGTACATACAGTCGTCTTTGATCTATATTTGATCTATAGTTAACAAGCCTATGGTTACCATCAAGTATACTAACCACCATAACGTGAGACTCATCGTTTAGTCAGTGCCGGTCCAATGTTTATAGATATTGTGGAAACCCGTATTTTGACGAGGAATTTTTTTTTCGTTTTTGTATATATATTT
>OVBE01017600.1:0-10366 GCA_900406425.1 Iberis pinnata | reverse complement strand
CCTGCTCAACCCTTCAACATTGAAGCTACGTTACAACAACTTCTTCAAGGACAAGCTGCTTATGCAATGGAGACATCAAAGAAGTTTGGTGAACTCCGACACAAGATGGATACATCCTTTGGTGCAATATACTCCAAGATAAACAATCTCACCTCCCGAGTAACCACTCTTGAAGGAAAATCGCATCACCTTCAACTTCTGCACATGGACATCTACCAGGAAAATCTGTGCAGAACCCAGAGGATTATGCTAACATCAATGGCGTCTATCTTGAGCAGACGTCTTCTATTCCTACTCCAACTTACCCTCTTTTATACACTAAGGTCAGTGTGGTTCTAGATAGGGGGATTCGTGTTTAAAAAAGGCTGAAGAAGATGAACCTGCAATAACTGATTCACAGATGCCATTGCAACCTCCACCAGAAGTGATCAATGAACCATCTCTTGCTGAAAAACCATATGTAACACAACAGAAGGACACACCCTTCATTCCACCACCATATATTCCGAGGTTACCTTTCCCTTCAAGATTCAAGAAGGAAATCATGGCAAGATACCCTGAGGTTTTTGCAAAACCTGTGAAGGAAGAGGTAACTCGAGAAGTGCTGGAATCACCTGAAGAATGTAACTCCTTGATAACGACGAAGCAAGAAGACGCTGGTTCATTCACATTACCTTGTTCACTAGGAACCTTCACTTTTGATGAATGCCTTTGTGACCTGGGAGCCTCCGTCAACCTTATGCCTATGTCCACTGCCGAAAAGCTAGGATTGGATGAGTTTAAGACTTTAAACATAAATTTGTTGATGGCGGACAAATCGGTTAGGCATCCTGGGCATCCTGTTGGAATCTTAGAGAGCTTACCTATCAGATCAAGGATGTAACAATACTTACAGACTTTCTGGTATTGAAGATGGATGAAGAGCCTAAGGATCCATTGATCTTCGGAAGACCGTTCCTAGCAATGGTTGGAGCTGTAATCAACATCAAGAAGGGTCACATAAAGCTGAACATAGGGAGAGGACCAAAGATGATCTTCAACATCAGGACTAAACCCAAAGACCTCACTGCCCAAAGTCAGATGTATTTTGTAAAGGAACTGAAGGAGGCCAATCCGAAGAATGGGTGCTCAAGCAGTAAAGCTATTGAAGGTGGATTGGGAATGGAACCAACTAAGTCTGGAATACACAATGAAGTCTTCAAGCCTGTCAAAGAACCGGATAAAGAAACTCTAAAAGAGTTAAAAGAAATCATGACATTGGAAATGTCCAAAGGTGAAGACAACCTGAAGGATCCAGGAAAAGGAAATCTTGAGTTCAAACCTTGACCTGAACGTGCACCACTCACAAGCCACCTTCGAACATTCTAATCTCTGAAAAATACTTGGAACCTGATGCCAAAACCTTGGAAATCAAGAATGGAGACCAAGTGTTCTTACTTAACAAAATGTTCAAGTACTATCTGGGAAATATGGATCCATTGTGTTCTAAGAGCTTCATGATCAAGGAATTACTTTCTAAGGACGACATCATACTTGCTGTAGAAGTTGATGAGAAACTAAAGTTGAACTCCAAGGTTGATAAGAACTATGACAAAGGAGCTTTCTCAGAAAAGATCTCGGCTCTCTTCGGAGAACTATCTCAGGGTCATTAATCCTAAAAATAGGGAGTCAAGCTTAGTGACTTAAAACAAGCTCACTTGGGAGGAAGTCTCATGTCTATCTTTGTATATATTTTAATTTCAATGCTTTAAAAATTCATTACTTGATTTAATGCGTTTTAGTTTCATCTTTTTTTGGTGTCTTAGGTACTTACCGGATGAGTTTCGGGAATCTTGCAAGGAGAAAAGAAAATGGACATGGGGGATATGCACTTTCAACACGTTGATCAATTGGAATTTGTCGGTGAGATACGTTTTCAAGGCCGAAGATCGATCCACCCTAAGCAATGATCGATCCACTCTCATTGCCAGGATCGGTCCAATGACCGACCTAGGAAGTGACCATGATCAATCCGAAATGTAGTCGGGATCGATCCCATGTATAACACGTGATCAATCCACATGATCCATGATCAATTCCGAGATCGATCCGGACCTTAGCACCATGATCGATCCATATGCTGAAACCGTCATTGAACCATCCTATGAAGTCGAGATTGAACAGAGCAAAGAACACTTCAAACCGTTTGTAGTGTTTCTAATTTTGAATAAGATTCACCTCACTCAAGGAAAAGGGAACACCTCCATCACCTCTCTTACACAACCACTACCAAAGGAGATGTCTACTCAAGCTTTCCAAGATTCCTTTACACAACCCACACCCCAATTTTCCCTCTTTAATCCCCATCCACATACACCAACTTTACTCCTCCACCACAACCTTCCACTCACCACTCACCACTACCTCTCCCAAAAAATCGCACCACACTTCTACTTAAGGGAGTATCTTCATCTCTCTTTCATGATTAACTCTCACAATTCTCACTACTGAAATTCTATGATTAAAATCACTCTCTGAAGATTTGAGCTCAAGAAATTTTCACATCTTTACGCATTTTCAATTCGGTTTATGTTCTATCATTTCTGAATTTTTACGAAATTTTCGGTTTTTCATGAATCTCTGAAAGTTTTGTGAAATCCAATTACAAGTTATTGATAAAGATGAGAATTAGATTTGAGAATTATGCATGATGAGTATGTGAAACTTGCATTTGTTAAGTGGAAGGGACTCTAATATGTTGAAAAATTCCTAATTGTTTAATCTTTCAGGTGCAACCATGTCAAATATGCCTTCAGACGTTGAGATTTACCATGTCCTAATGGCGGCCGAGTTCATAAGATCAACATTCCCCAATGAAGAAATGGTGCGATGTTTCAGAATCTTGGAGTCAATTAAGAACATTCTGCCAAATATGAGAATACCAAATATGCTTGACATGGATTCCGAGGCTTACCAACAACTGACGTGCATGTTCTTAGCATCCCTATAAGTGAGATATGTCAGCGAGAGAGGGTACGATAGGAGAAATGGTGGTTTCATCACCTTCAAGGATGTCTACGGAAAAACTCACACAATCACCTTCAGAGAGTTGGAGTACATCTACGGTTTTCACGCTATGAAAACTCAACCAGCCACATTCGAAGTCAATCCAAATGAGATTGGACTCATTTGGCAGATAATTGGATCCAAGGCTTATAAAGAAGGGAAGACCAAGAGCGCCCTTATCCGCCATCCAACAATCCGTTACGTGCACCAAATCCTCGCAAACTCTTTCTTTGCTAGGCACGACACGAGCCACATTTTGGGAGAGGAGATGAAGTTCTTAAGTCTAGGAATTGCCTTGCACGTTAGAAAATTCCTCCAAGATGAATCCTTGTTCGCAGCACTCTATGAAAATAGACATTGTCCTCTTAAGCTATATCTCAGAAAACTGGAAAAATACCAGGATCCCACTTGGATGTCACAAGAAAGAAGAGTACCTCAAATACGAGTGGGAGGCTGGATCACTCCCATCCTTCAGCATACCCAAGTCTACCTCGGAAGGATTGATCAGACCTCGAGGTCATTAAAAGACGATCATTTAAAGGACATTCAGTTCATAGTGGGTAAATTAAATGAATAGTTCTGCTACCAATTCAAGAGAACAAGCGATACCAAATGGATTATCTTACTTCCAAATAGCAGAAGGACATCTCTCGAGAGGAGGGAGAACATTGTGTTCAGCCACGACTACTCCACCGATCAAGCCATCATCGACCAAGTCACAACCCTTGAATCTTGTTCGGACAACCTTTCCAACCTCTCCTTGGAGGGAGACTCATCCAACTCCCAATTTGGGAGTAACTCATCCCTAGATAACCAATGTATGATCCGCTGCACCTCCATCTATTCACGTTTTAAGTTTGTGCATGTTTTTACGTCTTGATGGCATGTCTTTATGTCTTGATGTTTTTAATGCTTTCACTATCCTGTCCATCTTTGAGTCCAATCCAATATTTGGAGTACACAGAGACTTGTGTAATTCAGGTTTGGGGGAGGATTCGGAAGGACCCCTGCTATTAATGGACTCTTCTTGTTTGTTATTTTGTCTCCAATTTGCAATGCATTCATACAACATTTATTAGCATCTGAAAACCCATAAAATCTTGAAAATTTTTCAAAAATTTCTCTTCAAAACAGAGTGTCATTTTCATTTCATGTAGTTGCATATAGGATGTTGCCTCATGCATAAGGAACTAGGAAGGTGAAACATTGTAAGTATGTTGTTTTCTCAGAAAGTGTTAGTGCCCTGATTATAAGTTGTCTAATGCATCCTGAAATTGTCTGGAGTAAAACCGCACCTTACTTGGAATGTGAATATGCATGATCACTTGTCTCCTGAAGCATGTTGCGATTTGAAGTTTGTTCCTATCTATTAGAACTTGAATTTGAATGCTTAAGTATCAAGTTTGTGTGTTGAATATGAACTCATCGATAGAATATACATACTTGGGTTATCTTCTACCTTTTACCACTCTTGTTAACCCAAGTAGAATCCCCACCTTTGAACCTTACCTTCTTTCAAACTCTGAATTTACTACTGAGTGGCATAACTTCTGTGGAATGAGCTTGGTAGAAANGTTAGGTTCGAACTGACAGAAATAGGGTCTCATGTAGTTCTAGTCCATGCTTTTTGGACTAGATAGAACTAGGTGGGATTCGATTTCAATTGCTGGTTTTGGGAGGAAATGAATGAAAATGGTATTGGTAGTTGGTAACAATGGGAAGTGTTAAGAAAGAACCTTAGGAAATGAGATGAAAAAGAATCAAAACATGCTAGTAGAAAGTTTGGGGGAACATTAATATACAAAAGAAGTATGGCTAGTGCAGAATAAGAAGAAACATATGAAAATGAATGGAAAAGGGTAAAACCCAAAAGATAGTGCAAGTAAGAAGGTCAATAGCCATTAAGTTTTTAAGTAAGTAAGTTCCTGAAACAACTAGAAACATCTAAGAAAGAATTCTCTCGTAGGGTAACAAAGAAAGAATGAAAAATGGGAATGTAAATGGGTATGATCACTTTGAGTTTCAAAAGGGTAGAACTAGGACGCATCACTGGGTAGAATTAGGGAACTTAGGTTTCATTAGCATTGGGTAGATGAGGTTTCATTTCTGTATGCATCTAAGTGTTCTTACCTTTAGCCTTTTGCTAATGCTCATTTCCTTTTTGAGAGAACCCTTGTTCTGAATTACTAACCACTGCATGAAGGGGTCATCTTTACTCCTTAACCTATCCTTGACCAAATGAGTTCATTGAAGATACATGACTTGATCCATGGTTCATGATTAATGAGTGTTAAGGGAACAAACGAATTTGAATGCATTGTGGAAGTTGGAATTGGTCTGTGATGACCTGTGATGACTATGGTAAAGTTTTTAAGTAAGATAAACTTAGGATTGCATTCTAGAACTAATAACCCATACATTAATATTACATGTGTTTGCAACATATTTTGGTTCTGAGTTCCCACCTTCAAACCTCGCTCCCAGACTTCTGAATTACTTACTTAAGGGCAAGCAAGGATTTAGTTTGGGGGAATTGATGACTCTGAATTTTCATGGATTTTAAATATCAATTAGCATCAATTCTGAGTTATCTAGGCGTGCATACATCACATTTATAGTTGATTTTAATAAGTTTGTGATTTTTAGGACTTTTGCATTAGGATTTGTATATGCACGCATTTTGGAGATTTTTCAGGAGTTTCCGGGAAAGATTTGTGAGATTTCAGAAAAGCAGCACTTAACATTGAATAGGGGCAACACTTAGCATGGAATGGACTGGATCTACCTCAAGACCAAAACCAGATCGATCCCACACTTGCCTGGATCGATCCCACTGCCTTCTCTGGATCAATCTCAGATCGATCTCACGGCCCTATCTGGATCGATCTGAGATCGATCTCACCATCCTATCTGGATTGATCTGAGATCGATCCCACCAGCTCAGATCGATCCCAGTAACACCTTAGATCAATCCCATCTCNTTTCTCTCTCTCTCTCTCTCTCTCGCTCTCTCTCTCTCTCTCTCTCTCTCTCTCTCTCTCTCTCTCTCTCTCTCTCTCTCTCTCTCTCAAGGAAATTTGTGAAGTCTCAAACGAAGCTAAGGAAGTACAAGAAACATAAGCTGAGCTAAGTAAGGATCTATCATAACCTGAAGACATGATCGATCTCGCACTCTATCCAGATCGATCTCCACACTTGTCTGGATCGATCTCAGGTACTCAATGCCTGGATCGATCTTACTCTCAAACGCATCTCAGGATCTCAACCCTTACGTCCAAGCTCTCAACACTTTGGATCGATCACGCACAAGCCCAAGCTCTGACCCGACCAACTCAAATCCGGATATCACCTGAACCAAGGCCCAAGATCCAAGACAATGTTTAGCTTTTTTTATTTAGTGCGAATTATGGCTTTTCTTTGAACACTATAAAAGCTCTAATTTGCCTCCATTTGCAACAAGCTTAGTTTTCTTTCCTTTTTAGGTTTTAGTCTTAGGTTTTCATTTTTCTGTGTTGTTCTTCATGTTCATGGTGTAAAAACCAGATTTCTTTCAAGTTTTAAGTGAATCTACTGTTTTTCCTTTACTTTCTTGCTTAGCTTTAGGTTGTTGTTTAGTTGACGCTTGTTATTTTCGTTTTAAGCTTTTAATCTCCTGTTTTATGTTTGATTTTCATCTCTGTTTTACTGTTTAATTGTTGTTCTTAGTTTCTGGGTTTGTGTTCTTGCTGTTCTTCATCTGTTTATCCTTAGAATTGCATGTTTAGCTTTGAAGTTATGCTTTCTGTTTTCTCTGCTTGTACTCCCATGAGTAGTGAGTAGTCCACTAAGTTCTTGAGGATGGGGTAGACTAGGGTTGATGTCCTGGGTTCACCTTAGTACCTAATTTGCTTGTCTTTAAATCTTTATGTTTCACTTGCTCGTAATGTTGATTGTATTTTTACCCAAGAGGGACTGAAAACCCGCCTTTAGGCCCTTCAACACCGAGAGGTGAGTCATTGAAGGAGTCCGGAACAAGGTGATTTTAGAGATTTGTTTCCTCTTCTAAGATATTAGTTGTTTGGGAAACTTATTGACTTTGGTAGATCTTCGTTTATGCCTGCTTAGTAGTTACTGTCTATGACGAGAGTTGAGTCCGTGATTGCTTTGCTTGAAATTGATTGCCAAGAGATTGGAATTGCTTGCTTAANGTTGAGTCCGTGACTGCTTTGTTTGAAATTGATTGCCAAGGGATTGAAATTGGTTGCTTAAGTTGCTACTGTCTAGGGGTTAGCTCATTGCATGAGGTATGTTAGGTACTTAGGTGGTTCAGGATGGATCCTTAGTCAATTACCCTTGTCGTGAGGAACTGCTTCACATTGCTTACATCTGTCACCCTCTTTGCTTTTACTCTGTTTTTACATCTTAGTCTTTTATGCTTCTTTTTATGTTTATGCACTTTACTTTCAACATGTTCATTGCATTTAGAACCTATTAGCAAACCACCCCTTTTAATACTTAGCTTGACTTTAAAGCATCAATTGCATTCAGATTGATTAGTACATTCCCATTTGGATTGATAACCCATCTATACTACAACGATAGGTAATTGATACCCAAAGTAGGACTCCAAAATTCTACTATCAGTCGGCGCACATGTTGAAGTTTTTTCTTTAGGTTTCTAGGGTTCCCTAGTGTGAAGGGCTTGGGCGTTTTAGATTTGAGCCTTGGGTCTACTTGTTTTGTTTGAGTTTTGGGCTGGAAAATTGTAACTAGATCAGACCTTTAAGGGTTTTTAGGATGAGCTTTAAATCCATATATAAGCTTACATGTGTCTATAGAAAATATCTGGGTTGACTTCACTAAACTCCTTAAACTATGTGCGTCCCAACTATTTCCACCAAAATTTTGAACCTCTTTAGAAAACTCATGAACATGTATAACCCTTTTCTCCCCCCCCCCCCCCAATTAATCGATCTCATCAGTAATCCCCAGGCGAGTAATAAACTTAATTTGCGATTCCAAATTAACAAAGCGCGATAAAAATTGCAATTAAGACTTAAATTAAAACCATCAGGTTACCAAATAAGTTATCCAAACCCGATATTAACTTTATTTTTAATTTGATCTAATTTTAACTTTAACCCCAAACTTTCTTTTTCTTGTTTTTTGTTTTTGTCAGGTTAAATTAAAAAGAAAGTTAAAATCGGGTTGAGTAACTTATTTGGTAACCGGGTTAGTTTTAGTTAAATCTCAATCACTATTTCTTATCGCATTTTGTTAATCTGAAATCGTAAATTAAATTTATCAATCGCTTATGGGGATTATTAATTAGATCGATTAATTTGAGGTTTAGGTAAATAGATATACATGTTTAGGGATGTTGAAAGAGATAAAATGTTTGGATGTAAATAGTTTCGAATGCATAGAGTTTGTGAGGTCTAGTGAAGTCAATCCAAAATATTTTAACAAAAAAAAAAAGCAAAACAGAGGGTTATTATACAGTTTTTTTTGTTGATAAATATGAAGATTTTATAACCATTTTCTTATTTTTGCAAAATTTATACGGAAAACTAGTAAGCCGAAGCGTATCTAATAAATATGACTTTATGACCTACGATAACAACAATATTCAATCGCAAAATACCACGATCAACAACACAAAAACAAATAAATTAAAAGAAACTGAGGCGAAATGCTTAAATAAAGAGATAAAAGGCCAGAAAAGCCGCAAATTCTATGAGGCGAGCATCCAAATTACTATTAGGATACAATCATCGAATGATGATTGATACCTTTGATTATGTGCATATATATTCTTACCATAGTTGAACATAAGCGTGTATATATATTAGATGTAATATCTCTCTGTATAATTATCTTTTACCTAATCTAATATGGTATCAGAGCAGTAAGAATATTTTTTTTCAGCGCCGCTAAACTCTTCTCTTCCTCTAATCTCTTCTCTTCCTTGTCCTCTATTTCGTTTCTCTCTGTTTCTCATCCATGGCTTCCGAAACTTCTGGAAACATTGAACGCACATATGTGTTTAATGTCCAAAATCCTCAATCTACTCTTCTCTCCATAAATATGTCTAATGTAATGAAGCTCAACTCAACCAAATATCTCATATGGAGCAAACAAACGAAAGCTCTTCTTGAAGGACATGAGTTCCATCGATTTCTCACGTCTTCCTCGTACATTCCTGCCAATACCGTTACTGTTGATGGTGTGGTTAGTGAGAATCCTAATTTTGTGGCATGGACAAGGCAAGACCGTCTTCTCTTTAGTGCCTTACTTGGTGCAATCTCACCTTCTGTGTCTCGAGTGCAACCACCTCTGCTGAGACTTGGGATCTCTTAGCCACTGCGTTTGGAAATCCTTCTCGAGGACTCATCAAACAGCTTCGGTATCATGTTAAACATTGTGTCAAAGGCACCAAGACAATTACAGAGTATCTACGCATCATCAAATCTAAAGCCGATGATCTTTCATTGCTCGGTAAACCAATGGATGAGGAAGAGTTCATCGAACAGGTTCTTGCCGGTTTACCGGAAGAATACAAACCTGAAGTTGATGCTATTCATGGTTTTGATCGATCCATTACTTATGCAGAGCTTCACGAATGCTTAATCAACCGAGAAGCTATGATACTCTGTTCTGAAACACCTTCAGTTACACCAACTGTTGCTAATGTTACTGAATCCAGGCCTTCTCAGTTCCGACGCAACAACAACAACAATACCCACTATTCTCAGTCTCGTTCCCGACCTACTTCTCAGTTTCAAAATCGCACAAATGGTTCATTTCAGCCGCAACGTTTCAACAAAAACACTGTTGGTCCGGGTGGTTCTCGGGCATATCTCGGGCGTTGTCAAATCTGTGGCACACAATGTCACAGTGCCAAATTTTGCCCAGAATATAGGATGGCTCGTGGAGGACAGCAACAGTGGCAATCAGGACCCTTCAATCAACCTTGGCAGCTATCTGCTCATCCTGCGCAACTATCGGATTCCTCAACATGACTTCTTGATTCCGGTGCAAGTCACCATATGACTTCTGACTTGTCAAATATCTCATTACACACACCGTATCACGGTGGTGACGACGTGCAGATTGGTGATGGTTCTGGTTTATCCATCACACACTCCGGTTTACTCTCAACTCCTTCTTATACTAGTCCGTTTCTTTTCCGCAATGTTGTATGTGTGCCTTCTCTATCTAAGAATTTGATATCGATTTTTCAGTTATGTCAAACTAATGGTGTTTCGGTTACTTTTTCCCCTATTTATTTCCAGGTGAGAGACCTCCACACCGGGGCTCTTCGTTTGGAAGGCAAACCTAA
>OVBE01017599.1:0-10366 GCA_900406425.1 Iberis pinnata | reverse complement strand
TTTTAAATATATATATATATATATATATATATACTATTAAAAATACATAAAATTTAGGATATTATTAGGTTATATGTTGTTTTTGATATCATCAAAAGTAACAAAATTAAAATAGTTGTCAGAACTCCTCAAAAAAATTTTTTTGGAAGATGTTGTCGGTTTCTAAATAATTTTAAATTCGTGTATTGTTGACCGAAAATCACTAAACAACAAATTTTGTTTAAATTCCATCAAAATAATCCAATCACTTTCACGTAAAATTATATAAATAAACTAAAATAATAAATAACGAATTTTAGGATTTTATTCGATAATCATATATATATATTAATATATATGAGAAATTGAATTTAAATATTTTTAACAATTCTATAATATGTATGTATAATACTAAATATTTTATATATGAAGAATTCTTTGAAATACTATCAAAAGAAGTTCAAATTCAAAAAATACTACACACTCCCAAAAGTTTCAAATACAACACACTCTCAAATGTTCCAAAAATACCACAAACATAAAAATGAATTCTAAGGGTTTGGATTTAATTTTGAGTTTGGATTCACTAAACAGGNACTAAACAGAGTTTATGGTTTAGTTTTGAAGGAGATAGAGTTTGGTTTTAGGGTTTAAATTTGAAGTTTAGAAGCTATTTCAAATTTTGTGGTAATTTTGAAACAAAAACATTTTTGTGGTATTTTTGAAACTTTTGAGAATATGTGGTATTTTTGGAATAAACTTAATTTTTATGGTATTTTTGAAAATCTCTCTTGATATATACTAAATAACGTAAACATAATTGTTAATATATTTATATATAATATAACAATAATGATTAAGAAATTTTATGATATTATTTGAAATAAATAAATAAAAAAATATAAGAAATAATCATAAAATAAATTAAATTAACAAAAATAAAAAATGAAAATATAATAATTAAAACACAAGAATTCATATCGTATCTATATCTTTGTAACTTTTGGTAGCCTTGCCTCATATCTGAAATTTCTAGTAGCCCACCTCATCTCTGATAATCAGTTATCTGAGTTTTGATAAGCCATTGAAAGAAAATAAGACATCAGCTTATGACGAAAAAATATTCTGTGAGATTTTTAAAAATAGTTCGATGTTAATATTGGTGAATTCAATATCTCATGAACTATTTAAAATATATTATACCTAAGTAATAATATTATCTAATTGAATATACACTAAAATAATCAAATAGTTATATAAAATTATAACATAAAATATTAATTATTTAAAAATAATTAATATTTTACTATCACACAATATCAATTATATATTTCCGGTGTAAGGATACGATATTTTTTTAAAAACTCTAGATCTTGCGTGAGTTTCGAGATCTTCTCATATTTCTTAGTAGAATATGTCTATATTTCAGTAATCCTAGTCTCCAATCTTGAAAACCTATGCGTTACTTACAGTTCTATGTACTATTGCTATTAATACTTATAGATGGGATCACCACCACCTTGAAAATTATCCTCGCCATGCATAGGGAAGAGAAGAAGCGTGCGCCTATGTTGTACATAATTATACATCGTCAATATATTATTCTTCTTATCGTAGACTTTAGGCATACGCTTTGGTGTAACAAAAAGTTGTAAGTAGGAGCTGAGTAATGATGATTATGGTCTCTTTTTTTTTTATCCATCTTCCACTTACGTTTTTTTACCAAGAGAAATAATGTATGTTCTTCATTGACAGAGATTAAACCAAAACTCACACTGCAATAATGTAAACTTACACAACATTTAAATAAAAATCTTGTAAGATGTTCGAAACTACCCACCGATTCTGTAGGTAAGTCAAACGACGGTGTCGGGTTTGAAACCTAACAAAAGTTTATGAAACTGAGGATAAGAGAAAAACGGCTCTTTCTCTCTCATAAAAACTTCTCTCTCTACGACCAAAAGTGAGATCTCTATCCTCTCTCCTCCGGCGCCGCCCAAAGGCTCCGATCATGAAGACAAAGAAGAAGAAGCCCAAATCAAAGTCTCCTTCTCGCGACTCCCCATCTAACTCTGGCGGTCAACAGTCTTCAGGCTCTCCCTCGGCTCATCTTCGTGATGAAGCTAAAGAAAAAGCTTCGATCTCTGCACAGTCTCCCCCTATCTTGCCTCGATCTACCGATCAAGCCAAGCAAAAAGCTTCAGATTCATCCTCTGCAGCTCTCACCACCGGCGCAAATTCCACCAGATCTATCACGGAGACTAAATCTCTGAAACTCGATTCTGTTGATTTGTCAAAGAAATCTGCAACAGCAGGCCCAATTGAGCCTTCAAGTTCGAAGCCTCAATCGTCTACCTCAACCACCAACCCTTTCACACTCTGGAAAGACGTCGTGAACAGTTCCACCTCATTAGATCCAGAAGGAACTCCTTTCACTCTCGAATCTGGAGAGCGATGTGTCAAGATCCCGAACTCGGTTATAGAAAAGAATCGGAAATCTTGGGACAACTTTATTCTGGGTCAGTTCTATGAAGCTTCCCCACCACAAGGCGCTATTCATGCCATTGTTAACGGCATCTGGAGTAAGCAACGTCGGGATATCTCAGTCTCCCAAATGGACGACAATGCTTTCCTCTTCCGTGTCCCCTGTCCAGTTGCTCGGCGTCGTATCTTGAACCAGTGCCTGTGGCAAATTGACGGACAGACCATGTTTGTTGCAAAATGGTCTCCGGACTCGAAATTGGAGAAGCCCGAACTCACTACGATTCCGGTCTGGCTTGAATTTAGAGGTGTTCCTCTACAATTCTTCAACAAAGATGGTCTTAAAGAGATTGCGGGACTGGTCGGGAAACCGATTCATCTTCATCCCTCAACCGAAAACCTCACGAATATTGAAGTCGCCAAAGTTTACACTTTTATTGACCCTCGGAAGCCCATCCCTGATGGTGTAAATGCCCAATTCGAAAATGGCATTATCCGTAGAATCACTGTCTCGAGCCCCTGGCTTCCTGCTCAGTGTAGCTTCNTCTCGATGCTCAAAAGCCACTCCCACCTGCCTCAAGTGTAACTCCTTCAAACACACAACATTGCTCTGCCCCCGCTCAACCTCAGGAGCCTCCAAAGGAGCGAATGCAAAGAGTCTCATTCCCCCTTCTCACCAATCCACCCCTCCCATCAACCCGTCTCTTGAAGAAGGGGAAATCGCTCCAGACAATTCTAATGGTTCTTCGGTTACCATCCTCCCGCTTCTCCCTAAGGATACTAGTCAAGGTCCAACTAATTCCTTATCGAATGTTTCGCATGACACCTCTCTGTGCGTTGATTTAAGTACTTTCTCAATCTCCAAAGTTGTGGGTTCTCCCTGCCCTTCAGTTTCTTCTCAACCAGACTCTGACTTAATATCAGAAGATGATGATAATCCGCAACTTGAGGATGACAAGTTCATTCAAGTCATCACTAAGAAAATTTTGAAGCAGAAAAGGCGATCACAGTTCGCGGCAGGGTTGGGAGGCCCCTTAACCTCCTAATTTTCTCCTCTTTAATGGATATTTTTTGTTGGAATGTTAGAGGATTCAATAATCCTATAAAAGGTAGAAGTTTTCGGCATTGGATGAGGAATAATCATCCCATTTTTGGTGGGCTCGTTGAGACTCACGTGGATCCTCTTAAGGCTCCCCTTTTGATTAAATCAACTCTTAGGAACTGGTTTTTTGAAGCAAATTATGAATTCTCTGATCTTGGTAAGATTTGGGTCTTATGGCACCCGTCTGTCAAAGCTCAAGTCATCTCTAAATCTCTTCAAGAGATTACTTGCATCGTAAAGCTTCCTTCAGCATCTTCGAATATTCTAGTGTCCATAGTCTACGGCTCTTGCTGTCCCGACGAAAGACGACTTCTCTGGAGCACCCTCTCCTCAATAGCATCATCAACTCATTCATCTTTACCTTGGATCTTGCTTGGAGACTTTAATCAAGTCATCTCCACTTCAGAACATTCTACAATTGACGAATTCTTCTCCTCCCGAGGCATGAGAGAATTCAACGACTGTCTCCACTCTTGTTGCCTAGCGGATATTCCCTACTGTGGCAACTCTTTCACTTGGACAAACAAAAATCCAACTAATCTTATCACCAAAAAGTTGGATCGTATACTAAGCAATGCAAACTGGATGGCTCTCTTTCCGAACTCTCTAGCCGTCTTCGGCGAACCGGGCTTCTCCGACCATAGCCCTTGCTGCCTCTTTCTTGACACGCTAGCGCCAAAGACTAAGAAACCCTTCAAATTTCTTTCTTTACTTAATGATTCTCCTGAGTTTGCTCCTTTAATTAAAGCTTGTTGGGATTCTTTGACTTTTTCAGGTTCCAAGATGTTCCGGATCTCTAGAAAACTAAAAGCTCTCAAGCCAATCATTAGTAACTTCTCAAAGAACCTTTGCTCTGGGATTGAAGCAAGGACAGCTGAAGCCTTCTCTGCTTTGGAGCTTGCTCAACGCCATGTCCTAGCCTTCCCATCCGCCATAGCTGCTTCGGCCGAGAGATTGGCTTTTCAAAGATGGTCTTCTCTCGCTAAAGCTGAAGAAAAGTTTTTTAGGCAGAAATCTCGAATTGTTTGGCTGCAAGAAGGTGACTCGAACACAAGGTTCTTCCACAAGGTCATCCAATCAAGACAGGCTCAAAACCATATTCACTTCCTTTTTGATGAAAATGACGCCATAATAGACTCGCCAGTGGATATAAAAACCCATGCAGCTACATACTTTGAAAATCTTCTTGGTGGTCCTTCTTTACCCCACTCATGCTCACCAGACCAAATCTCCTCGCTGGTGGATTTTCGGTGTTCAGAATCTGCAGCAAAAGCCCTAATCGCTCCTGTAACCAGCTTGAAAATTCAAAAGACTTTCTTCAGCCTTCCAAAGAACAAAGCGCCGGGGCCTGACGGCTACCCCGCCGAATTCTTCACAGCAAATTGGAGTATAGTCGGAAGAGAAGCGGTTGAAGCAGTCTCTGAATTTTTCACGAATGGCAAAATACTGAAGCAGTGGAATTCCACCATTATAGCCCTCATCCCGAAAAAGCCAAACGCTGCAAAAATGGCCGATTTTCGACCAATTTCATGTTGCAACACCGTTTATAAAGTGATCTCCAAAATTCTCGCCAACCGCCTCAAGCTCCTCCTTCCGGAAATAATTTCTCCATCCCAATCCGCGTTTGTGCAAGGCAGACTTCTAGTGGAAAATGTTCTCTTAGCCACAGAGCTTGTTCAAGGATATGGCCGTAAATCAATCTCGAAGCGGGCTATGTTAAAAGTGGACCTTAAGAAAGCTTTTGACTCTGTCAAATGGGATTTTGTCATTAGTTCTCTTCTCGCAATGAACTTCCCTACACGCTTTGTCAACCAAATCAAGGAATGCATCTCAACCACTTCTTTCTCCGTCCAAGTAAATGGCGAATTAAGTGGCTACTTCAGGGGAACAAGGGGTCTTCGGCAAGGCGACCCCCTGTCACCATACCTCTTTCTACTATCTATGGAAGTTTTCTCAAAGCTTATTCAACGAAATTTACGGAACAAAGCGATTGGGTTTCATCCTTCATGCTCTAACCCTGAAATTACCCATCTTGCATTTGCTGATGATTTGATGATATTTTTTGATGGATTAAAAACTTCCTTTGAAAATATTGCAGGTACCCTGGATACCTTCTCTCAATGGTCCGGACTCTCTGTCAACAAGGGCAAAACAGAATTATTCACCGGGGGATTGAGCCAGTTAGAAGCTGAAGACATGCAAGCTCTCGGGTTCTCACTTGGCTCATTACCTATCCGCTATCTAGGATTGCCCCTCCAGGACAAAAAGCTCTTACTTAAAGATTATAGGCCTCTTCTCGATTCCCTTAAACAAAGATTCAACTCCTGGGCCAACACTTCCCTTTCTCAAGCTGGAAGAGCTCAACTTATCCGCTCCGTCGTCTATGGTTCGATCAATTTCTGGTCATCTGCTTTCCTTCTCCCAAAAGGCTGCCTAAAAGACATTCAATCTCTTTGCACTCGGTTCTTTTGGAATGGAAACACGGAATCAACCGCAAAAGCAAAAGTGGCATGGGACTCTCTTTGCCTACCGAAAGAAGAAGGGGGTGTTGGATTCCGTAATTTCCATATGTGGAACAAAACTCTCTGCCTCAAGCTCGTTTGGCTTCTATTCGTCCCGCAACCATCACTTTGGGCATCTTGGATGAAAGCTAATCCCTTCAACAATCATTTCCTCTGGTCCATTGACTGTACCAAGCAGACCTCCTGGATTTGCAAATCCATTTTAAAGCTCAAGGAATTAGCGCTACAATTTCTCAAATGCAGGCTTGGCAATGGAAGACATACAAGTTTCTGGTTCGATGCATGGACTCCATTAGGCCCTCTAATTGATCATCTTGGCGCAACTGGCCCTTTCCAAACTGGAATTTCTCTAAGCTCAAGTGTGGCTGACGCTTGCTCCCATAACAGATGGAGACTAAGACCTTGTAGATCCCAAGCGGCGGAGGATCTTCACCTTCACTTAACCTCGATTCAGCTTCCTTTACGCTCTAACTGTTCTGATTTATTTACTTGGTAGGTGCAGGGGTCGAGCCAGGAGACGTTCTCAACAAGCACAACGTGGGAAGCTCTCCGACCGAAGATGCCATTTGTACCTTGGCACTCATGTACCTGGTTCAAAGGTGCTCGCCCAAAGCACGCCTTCACGATGTGGGTAGCATGTCTAGACAAACTACCGACCAGATCAAGGCTACGACAATGGGGAATGAACGTCACGGACCTTTGTTGTTTATGCGGTTTGCACTCTGAAGACCGTGAACATTTCTTCCTTCGTTGCGAATCAAGTGAGCCTCTTTGGAGATTAGCGACTTCAAGAATGGGATATAGGCCATTGGTCTTTCATACTTGGAACGCTCTCACCCTATGGCTACACTCACCAGACCAAACCACGTCACTACTCCTCCGCCGTCTTGTAGCTCAGGCAATTATTTACGAGCTTTGGAAAGAGAGAAACTCGCGCCTTCACAACTCTGTTTCTCATTCTCCTCTACAAAGCTTCATATCTATAGACCGTCAAATTAGAGACACTATCCTATCCCGAAGAAAACGAAACAAGGAAGGAAACTTAATGCAACAATGGCTACCTAGAGATTATGGCTACCTAGAGAGTGATCACCAATGAAGACACTGCCCTTATCAAATCTTCAGACTTTCCTAAGTTTTTTTTTTTGTCTTAGGAGACTCTGCCTTTATTATTCTTTTGTAAACCTCTACAAACTCTTATCATTTTAAATGAAATTTCACATTCATACAAAAAAAAAAGTTTAAAAGAGAGTCAGAACTATAATGTTTCTTGATCTTTAATACTTTCTTTTCTCTATTATCTTCTGAAAAATTAATTAGGAATCATATTTTTTCGGTAAAATCAATATTTATAATATAACCGGATTTTTATATATTTATATAAAAAATTTAATATCAATAATTAGAAGATAAGTAACAAGATCTTATAATATTATTATCGACTATGTAACTCGATATGGGGTATATTGGTTATGGATATAGAATTTTAAACAGTATTATTTTAAAATGAATTTTAAATCTACATTTTATATCTTAATGAATTTCAAAAAGTCTTAAACAAATCCAAAAATTAGCCATGAAAATAAAATTTATGATATAAACGTTTTTTAGCTATCGATTTTGTCGAATTTATCCTAAAATAAATTTGATCATGTACATCTACAACATATATTAATTTTTAATTATGACTATATTATTTAAATTTTTTAAAAAAAAAAATTTGTATAGGAAAGACATTTAATATATCAACTAGTAATATTTAAATAATACACTAAGACAAGTTCAGACTATAAAACATTGAAATTCGACCACACATATCTATAAATTTTTAATACCTGTTAAAAATTAATTATTATGTAATAAATTATAAGTTTTGATGTACAAACAATATTGCAATCATCGAATAATTATCATATCTTTTTAAAAAATAAATAAAAACTCAGATAATATAATATTTCATGATCATGCAATATTACGAAACAATAAAAAATATTATTAGATTATTCACCAAATACTACAAACAAATCATTATATAAGCTAATAATCTTCAAAATTCTAGTAATCACCGTACATACTATTTATATTTATGTCCAACACGTACGTTCGACACATTTGACTTGAGATGTAAACTACTTTTTTAGTGTTTCAAAAGGACTTATATATATATATATGTATCTACTATCTATATCACTGCCGAAATTTTTTCCCTAATATATCATAATCAAATCATATAAAATTTTTGGATTTGTGCAAGACTAACAAAAAAAATTAAATAAAGTAACTAAAAGTTTAACTATTGTAACAACTTTCATATTGTAGATATATACTTCATTAATATATATTAAAACAAATTAATCGCACTTAAACTTTTTGTGATTCAAGATTGGTAAAAAACGCGTATCAAAAAACTACCACTTTAGAACTTTCTAATGCATGTTTCCAAAAATATTAACAAATCAAAAACTTAGGTATTTTTATCAAAAGAGCAGTACAAGATAAAAATTTATAATGTACAATATTTTAGAATACTATGATATTACTTTTAAACCACACAATTATTTAGAAAAAAAACAGACGACATTTATTCTGGTAAGTAACAGAGAACAAACCTTATGAAAGCCAAGTTCTCTGGGTAAAGACACACAAAGTTCCTCCATACAAGCATGAATCCGATCATCTGATCCATACAGTTCGAGGTATCTCTATATACACCATTCTTGCATCTTTTCCAACACTTTCGCCAACGGATAGCTAATCGTGAACCTTCCTCCTCCATAATCCATCCCGTATGAGAATTTCAGATTCTGCTTATGACTTTTCGATGAACTTCCTATGTAATAGAATTTAGAACAATATACAATAATTAACGAAAAAACAATAATAATAAATCAAGAGAAGAATTAGGTTAATATGTACGTATAAAACCAAATACATAATAAATTTTTTCCATAATATATCAAGATAATCATAAACTAAACAATTTAAATCACAATACCAAAACAGACTGGAATTAAAACTTCTAACGATCGAATGACAGGATCATATTCTCATTTAGTTTTTACAATAGAAAATTAAACTATTATAATCGAAGATTATATCGACCATAACTATGGGGAAAATACATAAAAAAAGAATCTATACAATATGAGGGAGAAGGTTTATGAATTTAGGATGTAGATAGACATCTATTTATAGGTGTAGAATGAAAATATTTAGAGGTAATATTCAATAGGATATGAGATTATTAATATATAAAGATATTATAGTTAATAACAATAATATATTCTATATAGATATAATAATAATGTATAGATATAATAATAAGAGTTTAAATTTGATATCATGATGCCACATTGACAATATTGTTATCACGTGTAATTAAAAAATGTTTTCGTCAAATTGTAATGTCAATTTTAGTCATAATAATCAATGTGATTATGTCATATTGGCTAATTAACGCATCGTCATCACGATACATATGCGCGATAATGGTAAAAAAGTAATTAATCCGAAATTATTAAACCCAAAAAGATAATTTTAGGTGCCAATATTGAATGTGGTCGCGACACATAGGACAAACGACTGTGTGCTTAATATATTAGATTACCTTTGAATTATCAAGTGCATTGTTGTAATCATATAGAGGATATCCCGTCTTTCCTAAAATTTATATGAATATCCCCTTGTATATCTTAAGATACTTCAAATTTGAAGTTATAGAGTGTCATTTAGAGAAATGAGCAAATTATTTACTTTAACTGTAAAAAGAAAAAAATTACTCAATGTATCACATTTTTCTAATTAATTACATAAGTTTTCTTGAGTTTAATTAAAAACACTAGTAAGAAAAAAAGAAAAGGAAGAAACAAAAAGTTATACAATCTATTGTATAATAATAATAACAATAACAATAACAATAACAATAACAATAATAATAATAATAACAATAACAACAATAATAATAATAATAACAATAATAATAATAATAATAATAATAATAATAATAATAATAATAATTTATGTGTTATTAGTGTTTGTTACAGAAGTGTGTGTTGTGAGAGAGTGAAAATACTTTGTTGTTTTCTTTAGTNGTGTGTTGTGAGAGAGTGAAAATACTTTGTTGTTTTCTTTAGTGTAGTAATGTGAGAAAGAGAAGTTAAAGATGATTTTATTTCACATGGTAACTTACATATTTATAGTATCGAACATATATATACATCTCTATATATAGTGCTGGATGGATAATGATAACATAAAGTATTATATTATATAAATGGATAAT
>OVBE01017598.1:0-10367 GCA_900406425.1 Iberis pinnata | reverse complement strand
GTGCTTCGTTTTCTTGATTTTCTGATGAAATTCGCAAAGTTTGAGAGAATAACAAGAAGATCATAATTAATGAACTATAAAAAGCCTTTGACGCCCTCATTATTTTGGCTTTTCTAGAAAAAATATGTAAATGTGTGTGTTTATTAAAAGGAGAAGAAAAAAATATATATATAAGTAACCCGTTAATTGAAGTATTTATAACATCAGCGACTTAGGTATTGACAAGATCGCTTCAAGATATTTGGCGCCGACTTGTTCTTTGAATCATTTATAAGATATATACGTAACCTTATAGATCAGCCTTTATTGATTAAAATGTGACAAAATAGTAACTTTTGATATGAATTAGTATTTATAACTTTTCAACTAGGTGATGATCGTTGTCTTCAAATTGAGTGACTTGTTCTTTGAATATCATTTCATGATATACTAACTTTATATTGGCCTTGTTGATTAAAATGTGACAAAATAGAAGTAACTTGTGGAATGAACTATTTATAACTCTTCAACTAGGTTATGAGCGATCGCTTCAAATTGAGTCACTTGTCCTTTGAATCATTTTCAAGATCATATTGTGTATAACTATATTTATCCTGTAATAATTAGCAACCAAAACTTAACATATGTATACTATTTTTATGAGAAAAGATAACATATTCTTCCAAAGTTAATAACTCTTGGATTTCGGTTGATATTATAAAATTAGTAAAACATAGTAAACCCTAAAAAGTATAAACCGACATATATTTCTATCATTATTTCGTATGTTTAATTTGAAAAATTATATTATTGAAAAGAACTGTATGGTAGAAACTCACAACATAATACTAACGACCCAAATGGGAAAAGTTCTTTTTAGATTTTTTGTGTGCATCAATTCCTTCGTACATAATAAAACGTTTACAGAAGAAATAGCATCATCAGATCAATTCATATGTACAACCGAAAATGTCAACTCAAATAAGTGACCTAAAATACAAAACTTGTAGATAGACAAGATAAACTTAGATTGATATAAATTTAGGAGTGGATGAACCAACCAAGAGAGATTAAGCACTTGGATGACACAAGACCTCCTAGTGCTTCCTTAACTAATTTGGAGAACTTTACTGTATCATGTGACTTTAATTTGAATAACAATCCATAACCGGGATACTCATCAGTAGGTTGAATTCGGATGCATTTTCTGGTCTCACATAGATCATTATAAAGGTTTTAAACACTCTATTTAGTTCTGAATCCAAAGGAAGAATCACTCTCAAAAAGAAGGAACTTGGCTCTTGTTGATACCGGATTTAGCACATAAGATAAAGTCCATTTCGGCTGAAGACCTAAGTAGGCGACGATCTGAAGGCTTGAAGTCAAGCTAGGGCAGTTTCTAAAGCCCATTGATTTTAGTCATGTAATTAGGGTTTTGGACATATGCTTCTATTATAAATACCCATGTAATTATTTTCTTAACCTAATAATAATTTCTTGAGATCATCTAGCAACCCTCAAGATCAGAGTTTAACCTAATTAATTTACCTTGATCAATAGTTGGCGCCGTCTGTGGGGACATTGCTAGCTAAAAGATCACGTCTTCTCTTTATTTCTCAGGAAAAAAGAACCGGAGCAATGGACACGAGTGGAACAACCGAGAAAGCACCATACGGCTCCGCCAGTATTACCGCCGACGCACGAAACATGGAAGATCGGAGTAACCAACTCGACAACCGGGGGTCGGATCGAGAAGATGAAATCCCTGAAATAACCATGCATGATATGTGGAACCAACTAAAGGAGCAAAAGGCGGAAACAGCTAAACTCAAAGCCGAATCCCAAAATCTCATGACGCAGCTCGAAGTTATGACCGCCTCAACGGAGAAATAGATACGCGTACCGTATATAGATCCTTGTTCAGAGCGCTTCACCAAACACCCGAAACTGCAACAGGGTACCAAAGCCGACCTGACCCCGTTAATTCGCTAAGATTCAGGGAAACCACCGAAGTCGCCGAACTACAACATATTAGTGACCAGTTAAGATTAATGAGTTCGCAGGTACATCAAGCTACCAGTTCGCTCCCGACATCCTGAAAGCCATCGAAGAAACACAAAGGACGCTGTTCTCCAGAAGAAGCATTGATGTCCCAGTACGGCATTCTGCCAAGATCAAATTCACGGGATATGGTGGTGAAAGTGATCCTATCCAATACATGACGGCCTTTACGATCTCTATGACAAGAGCGCAGTTCTCTCCAAAAGAACGGGATGCCGAGTTGTGCCAATTATTTATTGAGAATCTTTCAGGTTCAGCTCTGGATTGGTTCTCCCGCTTGGAACCAGGAACCATCGATAGCTTTCAGCAACTGTCAACGGTGTTTATCAATCCCTATTCGATGTATATCTCAAAGAAGGCCTTGACAACCGACCTCTGGACACTTTCCCAATAGGATAAGGAACCACTGCGAGATTTCATTGACAAGTTCAAAGGGGTCGTCGCTTGAATAATGATAAACAACGAAGGTGAAATCTCCGCTCTACGAAACTCCCTCTAGTATAATTCGAGATTCAAAGAGGACCTGCTCATTAACCCGCCGCAGACACTGGAAGATGCGCTTTACAGGGCCAACAAATTCGTCGAAATTGAAGAAGAGCACGCGATGATGTCTAAAAAGTATCACGCAACAAAGCCGAGTCGAGAAAAGGATGAGAGCCTAGGCAGCATTATACGAAGGAAAGGAGAGGTCGCGCTGCCTACATAATTACTGAGAATGGAAAAACAGCAGATCAGCCTCCGCCCGCCGACGACGACCTAGAGGCATATTGCGATTTCCACAAGCGTAACGGACAAAAAACTGCAGATTGCCGCCATCTATAATCTATTTTACTCTAAAAGTTTCAGGACGGTGAAATCATACCAGTAGGACCAAGCCCAACTATAGAAGACGAGGTGGAAATTCGTGGCACAATGCGGCTACGAAGGGAAGAGCCCCACCAGAAGTTAGCACATTTAGGGAAATAAGCTCGCATACCAGCGACGATATGACACCTCCTAGTCGAACTCGAGATTGTAGCCCTGATGACCGAGCTACGGAGGGTTCATTACCAAGAAAACGAGTCAATGTAATCATGGGAGGCCTAGTTTCATGTAATGACTCGGTGAAATCGATCAAGAACTCTAAACGACGAGCCGTCACTGCCCAGAAGGAACATACTAAAATCGTGCCGACCTCTCAAGCACTTCAATTCGGCAACACCAACTTAAAAGGACTTAGCTGGCCTCATAACGACTTTTTAGTTATCAATCTAGTCATTGCAAACACAAAGGTGGCCAGAATCTTGATTGATACATGTAGCTCGGTGGACATCATTTTCAAAGATACACTCAAAAACATGGGCGTCAGCACCGATCTTATCAAAGATGGTAGCAAAACGTTGACAGATTATAGCGAAGAAACCATCTCTTCCACCGTGACGATTAAGTTACCAATTCAAGGTGCGGGTTCTACTTAAATGGTCAAGTTTATCGTAATGGACCATCACTCGGCGTTTAATGTAATACTTGGTACACCATGGCTCTACTCCATGAAAGCAAAGTATCAATCTACCACCAATGTGTTAAATTCCCAACTAGCAGGGGAACCTGGATGATAACAGACAATCAACGTGTAGCCTGAACTTGCTTCTCAACGGAGCACCTTATAAGCACTCTGCAGGTATCCGAAGAAGTCGTCAACTTCCAGATAGTCTATAGTTCCGCGTCAGAACAAAATAAGGTTGAGCAAGTAATTATCCACACCGAACATCCGAACTGCACCATTGGAATAAGGCAGGAGTTAGCCTCGGATATAAAAGTCGAAGTGCTGCTTAACGGCCGCCAACTCCTCTTGTGCCGCCTTCATCTCGGCCATCTGATGCTTGATGGCCGCTAACTCCTGGTCTTTCCTCCTCATCTCCTCCTCCCCAATAGGATCCCTTTTTTTGTCGGGATCCCGATCCAGGAAAGCAGTAGCCTGCCATGTTCCCAAACCCGTAATAACGGCCCTTCAACTTCTTCGTCTCCTGAAACAAAAACATTGTATTAGTATATACAATTTGAAATATTATGTAATTTAATGTAAATTTTACTTACCTGAGAGACAATGCAATACTGCGTCTCCAAGGGGATTTCTTCATCTGGTGTCGACTGAGAAGACCGGATTTCGTTGAAACATTTTTTAGCCGTTTCCACCAACTCCCGAGCAAGCTGATCTTGAATTTCCTCGGTCTTATTGTTGGTGTGGAGATCCTCTAAAATCTCACGCGGCATCGGATCATGAGCAGTCTTCTTTCTCTATTTAACAATTAAAAGGTTAAAATGTAAACTTATATGAAATTTGAAAATTATAATTCAAAGTGATATGTACCAAATCTCCCTGTCGGGTGAATGAAATCTTCGCACTAGAATTCATCGTAGCGATCCCCCTCCCATCACGTTCCCTCACTCGGTTGCCCATGTTCATCACGGATAACCCTTATGTCCCTTCCTTACTCCAGTAGGTGATGTAGCCCTATAGGAGTCCATCGGGCATTTGTGAATGTTGCTTCCCTTCCTTCATCCACATATCCTTCCAGGAGTATATATGGTTACTGAAAACTCTGCATGCCTTACTCTTGAACGCCTTCTTCACTATACTTGTTATCGCAGGGCTCCAGTTGTATTCAAGATACATAACGCACAAAAATTTAAAGTTAGCAACTTATAATTTGACCTTAAAATTAACAAACGCATCAGAAACTTACCGCGAAGCAGTAAAACCAATACTTCCGATCCTCGGGATGGTGTAGAAGATTGTGCATCATTCTCGCGATATACTTCGTGATCCCATTGTCCGAAGTTGGAAACCACGTCGTACCTTTCCTGCAAGAGGGATCCAGGAAAGGCAACCGCTCTCGTCCCGGCTGGAGCAGTAACTGCTCGATCGGCATCCGCGATAGATGTTGCGGTTCCTGCGGTCCCTGCGGATCCTGAGGATGCTGCTTGGGTGGTGGATGATGGGGTTGCGGTGGGGGTGTGAGAAAACCCACATGCTCAGCCGATATGGACGGGACTACGGAGAACGTTCCTTCCTCTGGAGCCCTAGTAACATGGAAAGTTTTGTCCGGAAATCTAAAATAACAGTAATTTCTAAAATTACGTGTTGGTGTCAAAACCCCCTCAGCAGGTTTCCAGCCCAACTAGCACCACTTCCGAGATAACATCTCAGCATGTGTTTAGATGCAAAAGAATTCACCCAGCAAGCCGATGATCGGCATCTCAAGTCGTATACGACCTAGGCAGAAGACGAGTGCAAGCTGAACAAGAGAAGACTGGGTCCTGACAGTTCCGAGATAAGAGGAACGCATGAAGATCGTGATCCTAACAGCCCGAGAAGATTGGAACAACCTGGACTAGGCGGAAAAGGATATAAAAAAAGAAGAGAGAGAAATGAGGCATTGTAATCTTTTTGGGAACTTAGAACTAGACATAAGAAATCGATATATTTTTCGCTTTTGTGTAAACATATTCATCAAGATCAATAAATAACATATTATTCTTCTTTACATCTTTTCGACCTGGGTTTGTGTTGTGATTTCTTTTTAATTTTGACAAGAACGACGAATTCCTCATTAAGATAATCCTTTAAAAATTCATTGTGGGTTTTAGCATCCACAAATTGGCGCTGTCTGTGGGGAGACAATAGTTCTTTGACGCAAGAAGGAAAAACACAGCCAAATCCAACTCCAGCATGACGGAAAACACATCAATACTATCTGACGGATATGCTAGCACGATCCAAACACTCCTCCAATCTGTACAATCCATGTCCGAGAAGCTGGAGACACAGGACGCCCTAAGAAACATGCTCGACCAGATGGCAAAGGAGTCCGTAGACCAAACAAAGGCAATGACCAAACGGTTAGACCGAGCAACATCTTCACGACACCGCTCTACCAGGACTTTGCCCGGTCTCGGTAGAACATTCAGGGAGGCTACGCTTCACTCCAACCCCACACTCAGTCAAGACGTGAGAACGCCATGTTGATGCAACAGAGACCCCACCCGATGGAAACCCAGAGGAAGGACAATCCGACCAGAGAGATGACCAGACCATAGGCGAGACCTAGCAGCCAAATCACACCCCAAGCCCCAAGGCTTCGGAAGACGAGAGGGACATAACCGACCTATCCGAGGAATCCGAGGGAGAACCAGACGCATACAAGGATGACTGCCATATTTCATCTTCTCGCGCCCACAAGCAACCTCAGCCATCGACAAGGGAGATCTAGGGGATGAATGATTCCTTACAACATGCCGTCCGACAAATGAACTCCAAAGCTCATCAAGCCACAAGCTCAGCGCCGGAACTGAACCGAGTAATGTAGGAAACACTCTAGAGCCACTATGCCGCTCACATAAAGAATGCAAGAATACGAAACCCCAGAAAACTTAAAATCCTTTTCTATGAAGGAAAGACGGATCCCAACACGTACATGACCGCCTTCAGAATCGCAGTTGGACAAGCGCAATTAGATGAAAACGAAAAGGACGCGGGATATTGCCAACTGTTCAACGAACACCTGCAGGGACCAACACTCACCTGGTTCTGACGGCTTCCCAAAAGATCGATCCACAGTTTCAACCAGGTGAGCTTGATGTTCCTAAACACTACTCGGTGTACATCAAGAGAGACATCTCAGACGCATATATGTGGAGTACGACCCAGGGTCAAAACGATCCCCTCCGTCATTTCATCGATAGATTCAAAGAAGTGATATCACAAGTGGTCGTAACCGACAATGCCACGATTGCCGCCCTTAAAAATGCGATATGGGGAGAATCTGAATTCAGAAATAACATAATATTGAACCCGCTAGCGATGATCGTTGATGCGCTCCATAGAGGAAAAGTGTTTGCGCAAATAGAAGAAGATCTAATCGAAATGCAAAAACTAACCCGAGAAAAAGGTCAAGTGACTCAGGTCGCTACCCCGAGGCGAAACCCGCCGGTGAGTAATCAAACGCTTTTTGCAAGAAAACCTAAGAATAGAACTTGGAATCAATGGAAACGACATGAGGAGAAAGGAGGTGTCAAAAAACATTGTGAATAACACAATCAGGATGGACACTCCACTGAGGAATGCATGAGCTTCAAGTCTTTCCTTTTCAGCAAAAACTAGTCTGGAGAGTTAGTGGAACCTGGCAAGGCGAAGACAACCAACCTCAAGCAAGGGACAGAAGACCAAGCCGAAGAGGTCAACCCCCCCCCCTAAACGAGACCGTGAAGAACTACCTCAAATGGCGCCGACCCCACCATTCAAAAAGCAGATCAATATGATCATGGGGAACCACCAGTTTGGCTTAAACTCGGTAACTGCAGTCAAAGCATATGGACGCAGGGCCGCATCGTGTGAGAAATGGAAAATCAAGCCCTTGGAGACAGGCAAACCTATAGCATTCGATGAAACAGACACAACAGGACTCGACGTCTCTCATGCTGATCCCTTAGTCATCGAATTGATCGTCGAAGAGTACGAAATCGCAAGAGTGCTCATAGATACGGGGAGCTCGATAGATTTTATTTTCAAAGAAACTTTAGCGAAGATGGACATAGACCTCTTGTGAATCGAAGGACCACCTGCGCCACTGACCGGCTTCACCAGTAAACCATCCATGACAATCAGAACTATTAAACTATTAATGCACGCAGCTGGGGTATCGAGGATGATCAAATTCACAGTAATTGACAAACCGGCAATATACAATGCAATCCTGGGGACACCATGGATAAACGCAATGAAGGTTGTCCCATCCACGTACCACCAATGCGTCAAATTCCCGACTAAGGAAGGGATCAGAACGATCAAAGGAAGTCAAAGATTAATCCGAGCTTGCTACTTAGCTGAACTCAAACTCAGAGAAAAGTCCTTATAGCAACTACAGATCGGGGAGCCCACCCCACATGCGAAGCTGACATACGAGGAATCCAAGCTTGACAAGTTGACGCAGTACTGCATATACCCAGGACATCCGGAGCGCTGCTTCAGTATATGGTCAAAAATTTAAAAAGACTTGAAAGAGGAACTGATCTCCTTTTTTAAGGAGAATAAACACACCTTCGCGTGGAACATGACAGATATGCTAGGAATAAGCTTGGATATTATGTTTCATTAGCTAAATGCGGACCCAATCTACAAGCCGGTCAAACAGAAAAAGCGCAAGTTGTGGGCCGAGCGGGCTCAGGCAGTCATAAATGAGGTGAAAAAGTTGTTAGGAGCGAGCTCGATCACAGAGTTGAAGTATCCGGAATGGAGTGTTTGCATAGACTTCACCGACCTGAACAAAGCATGTCCCAAGGATAGCTTCCCGTTTCCAAACATAGATCAGCTCGTCGAAGCCACAGCCAGCTACAAGCTGCTCTCGTTCATGGACGCCTTCTTAGGCTACAATCAGATACTCATGCACCCCGATGATAGGGAAAAAACCACTTTCACCACGGACAGAGGCATCTAATGTTACAAAGTAATGCCTTTCAGCCTTAAGAACGCAAGTGCAACCTACCAACGCTTAATCAACAAAATGTTCTCGGAACAGTCGGGGAAAATAATGAAAGTCTACATAGAAAACATGCTCGTAAAATTCTCCGACGAAGATACTCACATGGGCGACCTGCGCACCTGTTTCCAAATACTAAATACCTACGGGATGAAGCTGAACCCAACCAAATGCACGTTCACGGTAACCTTAGGGGAATTCCTCGGCTACCTGGTGACAAGAAGGGGGATATAAGCCAATCCGAAACAAATCAACGCGCTATTAGGAATGCCATCACAAAAAAACACTAGATAAGTGCAGAGACTGACTGGACGCATAGCCGCTCTGACTAGGTTTATATCCAAATCAACTGACAAGTGCCTTCCATTCTACAACCTCCTGAAGGGGAACAAGAAATTCATTTGGGACGAGAAATGTGAATCAGCGTTCAAAGAATTGAAAACCTACCTCATGACACCACCAGTCCTCTCAAACCCCCAGGAGGGGGGAGACATTATATCTTTACATAGCAATGTCATCCCACGTAATCAGTTCAATTCTTGTACGCGAAGAGTAGGAAAACAAATGCCAATCTTCTACCTCAACAAAATCCTAGGAGACTTCGAAACCAAGAACCCGACGATAGAGAAGTTGGCCCTGGTTGTGGTGCATTTGGTGCGGAAATTGCGATCTTATTTCCAGTTCCACTCAATCGTGGTGTATTCGAACCAACCTTTGCGAACAATCCTGCACAGTCCGAACCAGTCGGGGAGACTATCCAAATGAGCTGTCGAGCTTAGTGAGCATGACATAGAATTCAAGAGCCGAACCTGCACAAAATCTCAAGTCTTGGCAGACTTCCTAATAAAATTACCACCTAAGATGAATCCAGCAACACAGCCAGATGAAGCAAAATAGTCGCTATACGTAGACGGGGCGAGCTCAAAACACGATTCCAGAGTAGGTGTATGCTTGGTTTCCCCAACCGGGGAGATGGTCGAGCAATCATTTCGATTGGATTTTGCGGCATCAAACAACGAAGCCAAATACAAAGCGATGATTGTCGGGCTGCGACTGGCAACAACAATCAGAGCTAAGCGGGTCACAGCCTATTGCGATTCCCAGCTAGTGGCAAACCAATTTAGCAGGGAATACGATACAAGGGACGAGAGAGTGGAAGCGTACTTAGGCATGGTAAAAACCCTATGTAATGAATTCGCGGACTTCGACCTAGTCAAAATCCCAAGAGGAGATAATATACATGTCGACGCCCTAGCCGCATTGGCCTCAATTACGTACCCGAAAACGACCAGGGTCATACCAGTTGAGACCATCAATAGGCCGATCATCTCCATCACGAAAGCCACCTACGTCATCCATGATTCAATCGAGGAATACAATGCCAACCCAGATCTCGAAGACGTCGAAGAGGACGTGATCCCAATGGAAACGGATGAGGTTAAAGTGGAAATAGACTTGTGAATCGAAATACTAGCTAACATAACATATGGAATCTTGCCACCAAAGAAATGGGACGCCAGAAAACTTAAGGCCAAAAGTGCTAGATACACCCAGCTAGATGGCAACCTCTACAAATGGAGCGTACGCGGCTCGCTACTAAAGTGCATATCTGGCCCCGAGACAAAGAAGATAATAAGGGAGGTGCATGATGGAGCATGCAGAAATTAGTCAGACGACACGGCGCTGACATTCAAAATAAAATGATATGGATACTACTAGCAAACAATGATCATAGACTGCGAATAATACGCGTTGAAATGCGAAAAATGCCAAAAGCACGCGTCATTGATATACAGACCAACTGAGGAA
>OVBE01017597.1:0-10367 GCA_900406425.1 Iberis pinnata | reverse complement strand
AAGTTTAGCAGGCATAAATGCCTACTAAAATGTATTAAATCTGAGTAATATCAATAAGTTCACGAGTTGATGTGCCAAATACAACATTTTCAAAAGGGAGACTCAATATGCTCTCAAGGTTTTTTTTGTGCACAAGGAAATTTCATTCAATACTCAAATGTTTAATACAAACTCTTGAAAAGTTAATTTCGCTGCAGCATCGGCTTTCTCGTTTGGCTTTCTCGTTTGTAGAACGAGTGACTGCTACGAAAGAAACGTTAAGATGTAGCTTTGATATCTGCCACAATATCATACAACTCCGAAAAAGCGCTAGAACTATTTACTGCACTGATTAATTTAGAAGAATCTAAGGCAAAAGTGATTCTACTCCAGCCCATGTTTTGCGCCCACCACACCGCCTCGCGAAGTGCTAGAGCTTCAGCAAGAAGTGCAGAAGCTAGCTGGGTCCTTGTCTTTGTGAATGTCCCCGAGCAGCTTCCTTGATCTTCCATGATCCAGGCTAAACTTGCGCTTTTGGTACTCGCAGACCATGACGCTTCCGTGAAACACACTCCTTAATTCCCATCATGCTTGGTTGAAGCTGCATTATCTCTCGTTCTAGATGAGGTAGAGTTTGTTGAACTCGGTGCTTTATCCATTCTCTTTAATCATTGAGAAGAGTTGATACCTTGGAATTTTCTTAGTTTCGGGTAATTGGACATGTAGGTATGAGTTTGTCCGTGAGCGAGATCCAAGCGTCTTGCCAGATATTAATTGAAGTTCCATCGCCTATTGCCCATCCAAGCTGTTTAACTAAGAGACCTATGCCTTCGATTATCCTTTGCCATCCATGGGAAGAAGCGTTGCAAGAATTGCAAGATAGGAAACTAAAGTCCAGGAAATATTTCCCTCTAAGAATACGTCCTAGCAGGCTTTTGGGATGTTGCAGTAAACGCCAAGCTAGTTTTCCGATTATGGGGATATTAAAGGATTCAATCTCTCTAAAGCCTTACACGTCCTTTTTCTTATTCTTTGTGAGAGTTGTCCATGCAACCCATCAGATTTTCCTAGCGTTTTGATTGCCGTCCCACCCAAATCTAGTCAAGGCCGATTGAATCATGTTACAAAGTGATATGGGAATCTTGAAACACGACATAGTAAAAGTCAGTATTGCGGATAGAACGATTTTTAACATCGTTAGCCGGCCCGCCGTAGAGATAAATTCCAAGGACCAACTCGATGTTTTTTTGGTGGATACGGTCTACAATAGAGGCAAAAAGGTCTTTTTTTTTGCGTCCAAAAAGTTCCGGCAAATCCAAATACTTTCCAATTCCACCTTCTTTGTTGATTTTTAGTGTACATTTTATGTTTCCCTTTAAGGTGTCGTTTGCCTTTCTTGAGAAATTTATAGATGATTTCTGAACATTGATGAACTAACCTGACGCCTTTTCATATATGTTCAGAATATCTTTCAAAGTCGACACACTCTTGTAGGAAGTACTTCAGAAAAAAATTGTGTTGTCCGCGAAAAGGAGATGGTTTAATCTGGGGCTTCCAATAGAAACTCTATACCCTCTGAAACTCCTTGTACATCCACATATTTGCATAATCCTATAAAAACTTCACTACAAAGGATAAAGAGATACGGTGATAAAAGGTCCCCTTGTCGGATGCCTCTACTAGGCTTCACAAAGCCCTTGGCCGAGCCATTGAAGTGAAAGGAATAAGTGACCGATGATATGCATTCCATTATCCACTCAGTCTAATGAGGGTGAAAACCAAATTTGTTCAAGACTCGTCTGATAAAGCTCCATTTAAGTCGAACGTAAGCTTTGGACATGTCAGTTTTAACTACCATTGCGCAGCGCTTAGTGGCTTCCGACGTCTTTAGGGAATAGAGTACCTCATGTGTGTTGAACACATTATCGGATATAGCTCGTCCGGGAACAAAAGTTGATTGGTTTACGGAGATTAAGGTCGACAAGATTGGTTCTAGTCTTCGAGTAAGAAGCTTTTATATTATCTTGTAATAAATATTGCAAAGCGCAATTGGTCTATATTCTGACTTTTTCCTCGGTCCTTGGATCTTGGGTATAAGTCTTATATCTGTTTAATTGATTCTTTGCGGTAGGTTGTTCGTCGCAAGAAAGCTTTTAACCTCATGAACAATCGCTGGCCCCAAGGTGTCCCAATTTGCTTGGAAGAAGCTAGCAAAGAAATCATCCGGTCCCGACACTTTATCGGGATGTATAGAGAAGGCAACCTCTTTTATCTCATTCGTAGTAAGGTCCCGTATTAAACGATCATTATCTTCAGCGGATATACTCGGTGATGTCTCTGCATTTTAGTGATTTTAAGAAGTCAATTACCATCATTTTAGGGCCTTTTAATTGTATTTGCATTAGCACTTGCATACACATGCATTTTGGAGATTTTTCAGGACTTTCAAGAGCTTTCAGAACGTTGTTGCGAATTTGGAGAACGAAAGGAAAATGTGTGGAATGGAACCAACTCAAGTATAGCTCAAGTCAAAAATTCGACCAAGCCCTCACATTGAGCCTCAGCCTTACGCTTCGATGACTCGGTCCCGTGATCGAGCCAAGTCAAAAACCAGCTCGATCACGCAAGTCTCCAGGTCGATCAACGATTGATCCTGGCTTGATCACGTAATTCTTCGTCTCAATCGTCTCGGCCCTCCACCTCGATGGTCCGGCTCGGTCTCCTCTTTGGCTCGATCACCATCGATCCAAGAGATTGAGCCACCTCCACTTTGGCTCGATCACGCATCTCCACCTCGATCTTCCCAGACGCAACCTCGTCCAAACAGCTCGATCATCTTCTCTTGGCACCTCGATCCCGCAATTGAGCCAAGACAAAGCTGGCTCGATCACATACACCCTTTTTCCTCTATCACGTCTTCTACATGGCTCGATCACATCACGATCAAGCTAACCAACTCTGACCCGACCAACTTCGAATCAAGATGGACCATACCCAAGACCCAATTTAATCATTTCCTTTTGTCTTTTATTCGTTTTAGGTATTTTCTCTGAACACTATAAAAAGCCCTAAACGCCTCAATTTTGAGAATCTTTTTTCTTTTTGCCATTTTTACCTTTTATCTTAGGTTTTATTTTCTCTATTTGTTCTTGATGTTCTTTATGTTCTAAACCCATATTTTGATTAATTATATTTATCTTCTGTTTTCTTCATTTTCATGCTTAGATTAGGGCTGCAAACTATCTGGTGTATGTTGATCTATGTTTTTATGCTTTTAATCTTGTTTTTACCTCGATCACTTTCTCTGTCTTTGCTTATATTTCATTGATACTATGTTTTTCTGGGTTAGTGTTCTTGGTGTTCATCATCTTTGACTTTTGACCTTCATGTCTTTCTTAGTAGCTATGCTTTCCTGTTTTACTGATTTCGCACCAAACATGTGTAGTGAGTAGTTACCTTAGGTTTCTGAGCATGTGGTAGACTAGTGTTGATGTCCTGTTCTTCCTAAGTGCCTAAGTTGATTTGCTTCTAGATCCCTTCTGTTTCATTGCTCTTCACGCTGATTTCTTTATGATCAATTGAAATCTGATTTTAGGCATTTCAACACTCAGAAGATGTTCAATGAAATGCATGAACATGGTGATTTGATAGATTTGCACATCCTAGCCTAAGAGATTAGATGTTTAGGGTGCTTATTGGCTTTAGTAGATTAGTTCCTCATGCCTGCTTAGTAGTGTACCATTAACGAGAGTTAAGTCTGGTGATTGCTTTGCTTGAAACCATTTACCAAGACATCGGACTTGGTTGCGTATGAATTTTCTTTCTAGGGGTTAGCTAATTGTTTGAGGTTTGTTATGTGCTTAGGTAGTTCAAGAAGGATCTCTAGTCAATTACCCTTGTCCTCAAGAACTGCTTCCCACTTGATTGCATCTTTACCCATTTCATTTTCCTTATGTTTATGTTTAGTATCTGCCAATGCATTTTAGTACTTGTTTCTTGTTTCCTATTTTAGTTTTCTGCATGTTTTGTTTGTTTAGGAACTGTTAGTAAAACCCCAATTTTCATATTTAGCTTGAATTAGTAGCTTCATTTACATTCTGAATGTTAGCATCACACCCATTTGGATTGACACCTTATCTATACTACAATGGCATGATAACGTTGTGTGGATAGGGAATTGATCTCACAAATCAAGATTGAAAAATCTTGTTATCACTCGGGAGTACAAATTTGATCACAACTTCTTCCAAGAGTGTTTTCTAGGACGTAAAATAATCTTTGAAATACAATGAGATAACTTTTATTATCTATCCTTCTTCAAAGATAGCATGGCCTTGATCATCTTCTATGATCGAAATAATATTCTTGGCCTTCCTTCCCTTGTTACAACATGGAAAAAACTGGAATTATGATATCCTAGTGTAAGCCATTGCAATCTACTTCGTTGCTTCCAATAGACTTCTTCCTCTTCATATGCCTTTTTAAGTTTATGTGAATCTATCGATTAGCGTTTGGTCCACATTTGGGCTTGTATAGGCTCGTTCGAGCCTTTCTTTGTCCTCTAAAATTTTTCCCCTCCTTTTTTCATACTACTCTTTTGACCATCTAGCTATTGCTCCTCTAACCCTCGATATACGATTACCCACAATCACGAAAGAGGATATGTTCCATTCGGTTTTGATAATATGTTTTACTTCCATGTTGTTTTTTAAGCGTGCATCAAACCAGAAGATTTTTTCTTCTTTCTTGATGTGTCAAGATGAGTGATTAGCGGTTTATGTTCGGAAGCCTCAAATTTGAGATACTCACATCAGCAAAGAGGGTAAAGATCAAACCATTCACTATTTGTCACTACTTGGTCTAGCTGACATCTTAAAATTTTATTTATTTCTAATGCCTCTCCATGAAAGAGGGTCACCAAAGTGGCAAATATCATAGAGATTTCCGGAATACATAAAAGTGCGGAAATCTGAAAAATAACTCTTGGATCGCCAAGAGACTCCGCTTTTCTCCTCATTGCTTAGAATGTCATTAAAATCACTTGTGATAATCTAAGCTCCCTGTCTAAGTTTAGATGATTCAACCATTTTTTTCCAAAGTCTTTTTCTTTGTTTTGCATATGTATTACCATACACAAAAGACATATAGATGGCAACTTTCTCATGACAAAGTTGAAAATCAATGAGATTTTCGCCAAATGAGATGATATTAACATCAAGTTCTTCCTTCTATAGGAGAATAAGTCCACCACCACCATGTCCATGTGGGGATACAATTACATGACTTTTTAAAATCTAAAAACTGAAGTTTTCGAAGGACAAAAGAATCTTGATTCTTTGTTTCAGAGAGGGATATGAAATCCGGAGATTGTGTTTGGTAAATCTCTCTTAGACGACGAATTGTCTCGGTATTCCCCAAACCTTGACAGTTCCATGCAACAAATTTTAAGGAAGAGGACCAGATGGATTTTGAAAATCCATCGATTTTGCTTTCGAGCAGTTTGAAGGTCCTGGTATATTGGCAGCTATTTTTTATGAGACAGCTTGCCCGCAAGCTTCTTCCTTTGCATTGTTCCAGTTGGCAGCCACTTGCCTAATTCTTCTTTTATTTGATGATAAGTATGCCAAGGCTTTTTGAGTTGGTTGAATTTGACGTTTGCTCGACGGTCTTCCAAGTCTCTTCTTTAATGCGCTTCCCATGGGAGATTTAAGGGAAGGAGAGATTTATTCGATATTTAGTCCATGTCTTGCCATAGTTGGGATGCGGTTTTGTGTAGGTGTTACTTGGATCTCTGTTGAAGGACCAATACCATCTTGATCTTGTACATGGTCTGTATTTTGAGATTTTTCCTTTGCCAATTTCCTTGCCATGATTTCTGCATTATTGGGAATCTTTCAATTCTCTTTAGCTTATTAGTAGTGTAACTTGCGAGCTGTGCTTTCTGTAGGGTCCGTACATGCTTTATATTGAACCATGACCTCACTGGGTTGCCACTAGCTTCTTCCATAGCCTCTCTAGGAATTTATGGTACTTGTTGAATGTTATTGGCAGGTCATTGTAAGGCTGGCCATCTACTTCTTGAATCCACACGGTAAGGCAAGGTGATGAGATTGGAGAATGGTTTACTATCTGAGCCTATCTCTTGGCCTCCTGTAGGCATTAGTGTGAAATGGACTGAATGAGACAATTCCTCACTCCTTCGAAGTGGGTTCCTGGTTATTAGTTCCCATTTTTTTAGGTATGTCATCTAATGTCGGTAAGATTTTGGAGGTCTCATGTCACTCCTACGGCCTGATTCAGCGTGGGTCATATATTCTCGAGACTCTAGTAACGATCTTGGATTATTCGAACGGTTACATCTTCTTAGCGCATCATATTCAGAGTGTGCTCTCTTATCTCTTTGTTCCATACTTTTTTTTGCGAGAGAGTTCCTCTCGTGAAACTGCTCTTGACAGATTGTTGTATTAAGGTCTTGATGAGAGGTGTCTTCTTGTTCTCTGTTCATGTGAGTCCTTTGAAGAGGTAATTGGATCTCTCATAACTATTGTTTCATGTTTTGTCTGAGATGGGTATTCTTTAACATCGTGAGTCAGCATATTGCAGGCTGTGCAATATCACTCTAACTTTTCGTAAACTAATTGGACTCGGATGAGAACATTGGAGGCTTAAGACTATTCACCAAAACTCTAACCTTCGCTTCTGCAAATGAAATATCTACTGTCTCAACTTTGCCCACATCATCACCAATACCTCGGATTATGTTCTTTGTCTAGAGATTGACAGGAAGGTCTTGGACATTGATCCAAAAAGGGATTAATTAAGGGAAGGAGGAGATAACGAGGGTTTCCATCGTTGGAGTATAACATCCATTTCGAAAAATGATATGGTTGATTCTGTAGCACTTGTTGTAAGTCGGCTTCCGATTCAAAATGGAATTGAAATATTTCTTGACCAAGATCCGCTCTTATTGGTCTTGAAGCAAGTTTCCAAAGATTTGAGATGAAAGGTATGAGAGACCAAGTGTTTAGGATTTTTTCATTCGTCCAATAAGAGTAAGGCCAAATCTTTGGTGAATATATGTGCTTATAGGTTCTTCCGCTATGATTCTCCCTGTTTTGGGCGGTGATGTGTTGTCCATAGCCATTGCTTTTCCTTTTACTGCATAAGAGAAGCGCTTACTCATAATGGCAAAAAAACTAGAGGAAAAAGTAGTTAGTAATCTTGTAGGGTCTAAGAGGAGTCAAGAAAGACAGGGTCTTCAATGTATTGTAGTAAAAGTTAAACAGTTTGTGAATCATTAATACAAAAGATCTCTCTTGTACGAGGTACAAGAGGAAAGTTAGGTGACTTTAAGCCAAGATCTGAGCTTTATGTTGGTTTCTCTCTTCATTAATGTTTTTATTAAAGCTTCGATTTTTCTTCATTATCCATAGTAGATGGACAAGAGATTTTCATTTTAAGCCTTCATGCACCACAAGCTAGTGAAAACACGAAAGAAAAACAAAAAATTGAAATTATGGTGAGACTTTAGCTTCTTCCCTGCCATGAATTACCATTAGATATTTTCATCTTGCAGTGGCTGACTTTCGTAAAAGGGTCGTACGGGGGGATCTGGGTGAAAGAACCTCGGTTCTCTTTGGAAAACCGTCTCAAGGTTACTAGCACTCAAACATGAAATCAAGTTTAGAGACTTAAAACAAGCCCACTTGTGAGTGAATCTCATGTCTATCCTTTGTACATATCCTTTAAATTCAAGTCTTTTCTTTTTCTTTTGACTGTGTTTTGGTATATTTTGGGTATCTTGAACTTTGGAGATGTTGGAGTACTAATTTTTACAAGTTTGATGCATTTTAAAGGGAAAAATGACCTGTAGCGGGGAGTGGTAGCGGTTTAGTCAAAATCGTTACCGAGGATGCAAATTTCCAGGGACATATGATGGGCAGTGGCAGCGGTCTGTCTAACCGCTATAGATGATGAACCGCTGACAGTGGAGAATCGTACAGGTTTGACCAAACCGGTAGAGGGTAAGCAGTTTTGGTTTTTCCATATTTTAACTGATTTTACCCGACTTTGACCAAATTTCACCCGATTTTGACCCAATTTTGAAACCTTTCTCTCCCGTTCTACTCCCTTTATCACAATTTCTAAACTTTTACAATCAAAGTTTCTCAAAAATTTTGATTCCTCACTCATTTCTCAACTGATTTCAACGGTTTTTCTTGCTACATTTTGGATTTCTAAAGCTCCATATTAATTCATGCTACAATTCCTATCATTCAAGCTAAGGTATGCATGTAAACCCAAAATTTTTACAAGTTACTATTCACCCAAAAACAAAATTCGACTTTTCTCAAGTTTTATGGTTGATTTTTGTCTCTTTTAACTTAGAAAGTCATTAGGTTTTAGATGGATTGTTATTACTAACCTCAATTTGGTAGATTTCTAAAAATTTACAAGTTATGGTTCTTGAGTTATACATTAAACAAGTTTGGGGGAAATGAATGATTGTGGTTTCTATGGCTTATTGTTGGTATTGTTGTTTATTAGAGGATACTAACTAGAATTGTGCATTAAGATTTAACTTATAGGTAATGTTAGTTTCTCAAGATAATCTCAATACATGAAGCGAATTGGAGATTTGATGATTTTAGCATGATTTGATGACAAGGAGCTTTATGGAGTAAATCGGAATAGAGAATTAGTCTAAATGTGCTTTCAAATAACATATTTTGAAAATCTCTTGTTTCTTTATCTCTTTTGTAGAAATCATAATGTCGAACCAAGGAGCATCCGGTATTTCAAACGGACCTTCAGTTTAGGACATATACAAGACGTTGATGCAAGTTGATTTCATAGAATCGACTTTCCTGGATGTGGAAACTTTGGGAAATCTTGGAATTCTGGAATAAGTCAAGGAAATATTGGGATACATGGGGATTCCAAACATGCGTACATTGGAATTCGTTTCTCACCAACAACCGACGAGCATGTTCTTAGTCTCGCTAGAAGTATTCTTCTCTAAAGGACGAGAAGGGGATGAGAACGGAGGAGGACTTATAACATTCATGTATTTAAATAGGAAGACTCACAAAGTCTCTTTCGAGTAGTTGGGAGCCATTTATAGCTTCCAAATTAACAGGTTCCAGCCGGACGCATTTGAAGATACTCTGAATGAGATTGAGCTTATCTGGGACGTGATAAGGTCAAAGAAGTTCAAGGCAGGAAGAACCAAGAGTTCGTGCATTCGCTACCCGAAAATAAGATATGTGCATGAAATCATCTTTAACTCGTTTTTCACTAGGAGAGACACTAGCAATATCTTGGCCAAGGAGATGAAGTTCTTACGTCTAGGCATTTACCAACACGTTTATAATACTCTGCAAGACGAAACCCTATTCCCCAACATCTTTGAATTCAGACCTTGCACTTTCAAGATATTTCTCAAGCAATTGTTGAAATTCAAGGGTCTAAGCTCGATTTCACAGGAGAGGATGGCACCTCAACTGATCATAGGAGGTTGGATTACACCAATCCTTCAACATACTCAAGACTGACTCGGTAGAAATGTTTGGACTAGACTGATGGATTATGACTACTTTATGGAAATCAAATTTTTGGTGGGAAAGATGGATGATGGATTGTGCTATAAGTTCATAGTGGTAAACGATTCGAATGTGATTGTTGAATCAAGACTTAAAAATAGGTTTAGGTCTTAGATTATGTGGGTAAAAGCTCTGAAGAATTTCATATATCTTTTAGGAATAATTACATGGGTATTTATAGTGAAAATACATGCTTAAAACCCTAATTACATCATTTTAACCTAATAGGCCACGAGCTGGACAGCCCAGCTCGTCAGGTCGGCCCATCTAGCTTCTGTCTTCCTGGGCCCTTCTTCTTTGCCACGTCGGCGTCCAGCTGGGCCTTGTGTCGAAATGGGCTTTCTGGGCAGAATCCTAACCTGGTATCAATAGTTAGTCCCCCCCCACGTCGGCGATGAAGCTCCAAATCGGCGAATGACCTCTTGAATAAAGTGTATTTCGGCTCAAGTGCATTAAATGTTTTATAGGCTTTATTGAATCGTCGCCATAGGCTTTATTGAATCAGCGTCATAGGGGAAAGCTAAAGAGTCGCACCGCTTCAATTTCCCACGCGCAATCATTACATGCCTCGGTAACCGCCATCTCTTCTGGGNACTTCATATCTTCACTTTAAGTTTCAGAATTCCTTTTGCAGGTAGAAAATCGCTCTCCCTTCTCTCTATTCTCTCTCTAGAATTTTAGTTCGGCGGTATCTAGGTCGGTAATTATGTCATCATCTTGTATCAATCTTGCTGAATCTTCTGCTTCCCGTGACGACTTCCGTAATGACGAGGTGGAGGAGAACTT
>OVBE01017596.1:0-10367 GCA_900406425.1 Iberis pinnata | reverse complement strand
AAGAAGTTAGAGGTACTCCCTTATATATAGCCAATGGCGATTTTTGGGGGTATAGGTTGTGAGTGGAGGTTTGCGGTGGAGGAGTAAAGATGGCAGATGTGGAGGAGGAGTAAAGAGTGAACATTGGGGTGTGGGTGGTGTAAGGGAATCTTGGAAAGCTTGAGTGGTCACTTTCCTTACTGGTGGTGTAAGAGAGCTAATGTTTTGTCCATGGGATAAAAGGATGCAAGTGGGCAAGTGGGAATGGATGTGTAGCTTTGTCCTTGAGTGAGAGGTGCGTTGATCAAAATCTACACTCCCTTGGTTCAAATTGTTCTCGTTTTGCTCGGGTTGATTGTATCTTTAATAACCGGTTTGATGACGTTTTAAGCATAATGATCGATCCCGGTGTAGAGTACTAGATCGATCCCAGTGTGGAGGTGCGGATCGATCTCCAAGTGGTCCCGGATCGGTCGTTGTTGAGCATGCGATCGATCACATTACGTGTTGGGATCGATCTTGCATTGTGCATTTGGATCGATCCCGGCATTGATTAGGATCGATCACATGTTTGTTGATGCGTTGGATCGATCTTGATTCCTTCTTTTTGGTTCGATCTCATCTCTTCCCACGTTGATCACGGGATCGATCCCGATACTAGTGTGGATCGATCTGGAGCAAGCGTGGATCGATCTCCTTCGTTGAAAATGCATTGATCCGGACATCCTCCCACTTGATCAACATGTTGAAAATGCATATCACCCATGTCCCAATTCTTTTCTCAATGCAAGGTTTCCGAAACTCAATCCATAATTACCTATGACACCAAAACAAGATGAAACTAAAATGCATTAAGTCAGGTACTAAAAATTTAAAAACATTGAAATTGAAATATATATACAAAGATAAACATGGGACATCCTCCCAAGTGATCTTGTCTTAAGTCACTAAGCTTGACTTCATTTTATAGGATTTTTAGGATTAGTGACCCTGAGACGGTTCCCCGAAGAGAACCAAGGTCTTTTCTGAAAAAGCTCCCTTATCGTAGTTCTTGTCAACCTTAGAGTTCAACGTTGGTTTTTCATCAACTTCTACAGCAAGTAGGACGTCTTCTTCTGAAAGCACTTCCTTAATCATGAAGGTCTTGGAACGCAATGGATCCACATTTCCCAGATAGTACTTGAACATTTTGTTGAGTAAGAAGATTTGGTATCCATTCTTGATTTCCAAGGTTCTGATATCAGGTTCCAAGTATTTCTCAGAAGTTGGAATGTTTGAAGGTGGCTTAAGAGGTGGCACACGTTCAGGTTGAGGTTTGAACTCAAGAATTCCTTTTTCTGGATCTTTAAGGTTTCCTTCACCTTTGGACATTTCCAATGTCCTGATTTCCTTCACTTCAGCAAAATATCCTTTATCATGTTATTTGACAGGTTTGAAGACTTCATTGTACATTCCAGACTTCGTTGATTCCTTTCCCAATCCATCTTCAATTTCTTCAACACTTGAGTACCCATTCTTCGGGTTGTCTTCATTTAGTTCCTTCTCATATATCAGCTGACTTTGGGCAGTGAGGTCCTTGGGGTTAGTCTTTATGTTGAATATCATCTTTGGTCCTCTCCCTATGTCCAGCTTAATGTTACCCTTCTTGATGTTGATTATAGCTTCAGCCGCTGCTAGGAACGGTCTTCCGAAGATCAATGGATCCTTAGGCTCTTCATCCATCTTCAATACCACAAAGTCTGTGAGTATTGTTACATCCCTGATCTTGATGGGTAAGCTTTCCAATATGCCAACATGATGCCTAAATGATCTGTCTGCCATCTTCAAATTTATATGTGAGGTCTTAAGATCATCCAGTCCTAACCTTTTGGCAGTGGACAAAGGCATAAGGTTGACTGAAGCTCCCAGGTCACAAAGGCATTCATCGAAAGCGGAAGTTCCAAGTGAGCAGGGTAGTGTGAACGAACCAGGGTCTTCTTGCTTTCTCGTTATCAATGATTTGCGTTCTTCAGGTGGTTCCACCTCTTCTTGAGTTCCTTCATGGATTTAGCTAAAACCTTAGGGTATTTTGCCATAATTTCTTTCTTGAATCTGGAAGGGAAAGGTAACCTTGGAACGTATGGTGGTGGAATGAAGGGTGCGTCCTTCTGTTGTGAAACAGATGATTGCTCAGCAAGAGATGGTTCCGTGATCACTTCTGGTGGAGGTTGCAATGGTTTATGTGCATTAGTTATTGCAGGTTCATCTTCTTCAGCTTCGTTTAAACACGAACCCCCCCCCCAACTAGATCCACACTGTCCTTGGTGGAAGTTGGAGTGTTGGTAGTAGACGTCCTTTGAAAGTAGACGGCACTGATGTTTACGTAATCTTTGGGGTTCTCCACAGACTTTCCTGGTAGATGACCATTTGCAGAAGTTGAGGTCGATGCGGTTTTTCCTTCAAGAATGGTGACCCTAGAGGTGAGATTGTCAATCTTGGAGTAGATTGCACTGAAGGATGTATCCATCTTGTGTTGGAGTTCACCGAACTTCTTTGATGTTTCCATTGCGTAAGCAGCTTGACCTTGAAGTAGTTGCTGTAAGGTAGCTTCAATGTTGAAGGGTTGAGCAGGAGGTTGAGTGGATGCGAAACCAGGAGGTACACCATGAAGTTGTTGTGGTTGTGGTTGTTGAAAACCATTATGTTGTTACTGCTTGGGGTAGTATCCTCTGTTCTGGTTAAAGTTGTTGAAGGGTTGAGAGTTCTTCTGCTGTTGAGGTGGGTACACTTGGTCTTGAGGATTAGCAACGTTGTTGCTTCTATAAGAAAGACCAGGGTTGTTAGAGTAGTTGAAGTACCCTTTGTTGTAACCCCCTTGGTTCTGCACATAGCACATGTCCTCTTGTTGTTGAGCTTTGGCAGCTTGAATTTGGAGTTGCTCTTCATCAGAGATGAAGTGGACTTGATGTTGTTGACCGAGGAGTACCATGTCCAACTTCTCATTCAATGCCTTTATCTCCTTCTTAGTGCCATCATCAGATGTAGAAGGACCTCGGGGTGTTCTGTCATAGTCTTCACTGTAGATCCCATCAGACTGGGCAAGGTTCTCAACCAACTCCCATCCGTCATCAACTCCTTTGTTGAGGAAGTTCTTGTTGCTTGCAGTATCCAGCAGCATTCTGATCTTACGCAGGGCACCTCTGTAGAGTGTGCTGAGTAATGAAGCCTTGCTGAAGCCGTGATGGGGGCATTGCATAGTGTAGTTTTTGAAATGCTCCTAGGCTTCAGAAAAGGTTTCAGAGGTCTTCTGTGCAAACCCTGAGATTTCATTCCTTAACCGTGCTGTTCTAGAAGTTGAGAAGAACTTCGCAAGGAATGCCTTCTTGCAGGCATCCCATGTTGTGATGGAGTTATTGGGGAGTGACTTCTCCCACTGATGGGCCTTCTCCCCCAATGAGAATGGGAAGAGGCGTAACTTGAATGCGTCTTCATTCACACTGTTTATCTTTGTCAAACTGCAGAACCTGTCGAACTCATCTAGGTGATCAAGTGAATCTTCCAAAGGTAGCCCATTAAACATGTTGCTCTGGACCATAGCAATGAGACTATGCTTGATCTTGAAGTTTTTGTTCTGGATTGCAGGTGGACTGATTCCATTTCTGACGTTGTGAGTGTTCGGGTTGTCACCAGCACCAATGGTGTTCTGGTTTTCTCTGTCAATGTTGTCTGCCATGTTGAGGTTCAACCTTCTCAAGTGATCCGCACGTTCGTGTTCACGTCTTGCCCGAGAGTGTTCTCGTTCAAGAGATCTGATGTCGTCTATGAGTGGAAGCAAGTCGGTTGGTCCTCTACTTCTCAGGTTCATACACTGCTAAGCAGGTACCTGAAAACAAAGCAAACAAGGTAGACTGGTAAGTAAAAATGTAAAAGAAAAGCTTGATCTGAAAAGATCCAAAATCCAGAATGTATTAACAAATCCCAAATGGCAACGGCGCCAAACTGATAATAGGTTTTTGAGCCTATTGGGTATCAATTACCCATCGTTGTACTGTAGATGGGTTTGTCAATCCATAATGGGAGTGTACTAACAATGTGGAATGCAATAGATGCTTTAAAGTTAAGCTAAGTGTTAAAAGGGTTTGTTGCTAAAAGGTCCTAAGTGATAATGAACATAAAAAGCATAAAACAGAAAGAAGCATAAAACACTGAAATGCAAAACAGGGAAAAAGCAAGAAGGGGTAAAAGGTGCAAGCAATGTAAAGCAGCTCCTGAGGACAAAGGGTAATTGACTCAGGAATCCATCTTGGACTACCTAAGTACCTAACATACCTCAAACAATGAGTTGACCCCTAGACAGTAGCTACACATATAATCAATTCTAATTCCTTGGCAACCAATCTCAAGCAAAGCAATCACAGACTTAATTGCCGTCATAGACGGTAACTACCAAGCAGGCACTAACAACTACTACTCTAGCTAACAAGTTTCCCACATCTATTAACAGAGAAGGGGAAACGAATCTTTGAAGTCACCTTCAATGACTCACCTTCCGGTGTTGAAGGGCCTAACGGCGGGTCTTCGTTCCTTCCGGGTAGAAGTACAATCAGCACTAAGCTAGGTGGAACATAAGGGATCTAAGAACAAACAACTTAGGTACTAAGGCAAACACAGAACATCAACCCTAGTCTACCCCCATCCTCAGGAACTTAGATGACTACTCACTACTCATGGGAGTAGAAGCAGATGAAACAGGACACATAACCTTAAAGCTAAACATGCAGATCTGGGAAAAAAAGATGAAGAACAGCAAGAACATAAACCCAGAAATGAAGAACAGCAATGAAACAGCAATGTAAACAAGAGATTAAAACTTAAAACGTAAATCAACAAGAACCAGATATGCAACAATGTAAAGCTAAGCAAGAAAGCTAAAGAAAAACAGAAGATTAACTAAAGACTTGAAAGAAAAAATGGTTTTTAAACCAAGAACATCAAGAACAACTTAAAGAAATGAAAACCTAAGACAAAACCTAAAAAGGAAAGAAAAACTAAAGCTTGTGCAAATGGGGGTGAATTAGGGCTTTTATAGTGTTCAGAGAAAATACCTAATACGCACTAAAGACAAAATGCTAATCATTATCTTGGATCTTGGGCATTGATTCAGGTGGTATCCGGATTTGAGTTGGTCGGGTCGGAGCGTGTTTGACTTCGGGTTGATAAGTGCGTGATCGATCTGAGCTGAAGATGCTTGCATGAGATCGATCCAGACGAGATGCGTCCAAAGTGTGTTTGAGGTTGGGATCGATCCCGGCATTGAGTGACTGAGATCGATCCAGACATAGGTGGGATCGATCTCATATGTTTCCTTCTTAGTTCTGCTTCAACTTCGTGCACTTCCTTAGCTGCATTTGAGACTTCACCAAAAACGTTGAATGAGAGAGGTGGAGATCGATCCAAGTAAGGGTGGAGAACGATCCCTGCTTAGGTGGGATCGATCTGAAGTGGCCAGAGGATCGATCGGGAGTGTTGTTGAGATCGATCTGGAGTGTTGTTGTTGGGATCGATCCTGCATTGATGTAGAAGTGCTTGAGATTGATCTTGCATAGTGTTAAGATCGATCCTGCCTTGGTTCTAAGGTAGATCTAGCTCATTCCATGCTGAGTGCTGCTCCATTCAATGTTAAGTGCTGCTTTTTGAAATCTCACAAATCCTTCCCGAATACTCCTGAAAGTCCTGAAAAATCTCCAAAATGCGTGCATATGAAAATTCTAATGCAAAAATCCTAAAAATCCTAAACTTAATGAAATCAACCATAAATGTGATGTATGCACGCTTTTAGACCTCGGAATTGATGCTAATTAATAAGTAAAATCCATGAAAATTCAGAGTCATCAGACCACGAACTTGGGTGCTAAGAGTAGCGTTACTCGTGACCATGAGCTGGTAAGAAAACACATACACTTTAGTTATTTTAAAGCTTTTATCTAATTATAAAAATAAACTATAACTTTAAACATTTAAACAGACTCGGAAGTTGGGGCGACGACCGACCCCCCTCGAGCTTATGGAGGATATTCATACCAACAAGAAGACGGGACAGGTTCAAGATCCCGTAGTTAAAGATGTGCTTGAGACGACCAAAAAGATTAGAGACGACATGCAGGCGACTCATCAGACACCCGAGGGTGAGGATATCCCACTTGACACGCAGTGTGAGGTTATGACCGAGGTAAATTTTTATATAAGTTAAATTTTTTAATCTTTCATTATTTCTATTTCTAATATATAATTTGGTTTTTTTTTAGACGACGGAGAAGTCGAAGGGACGCGGGTACGGACTAGGGAACATGGCCCGATATTGTCTACCAGAATTTTCGAGGAGTGAGAGATCCAATCAGGGACAAGAAGATGCGGCGAAAAGAGGCTGAAATGGAGACCCTGAAGAAGACGGTAGAAGATTTGGTGACCGCACGTCAAGAGGATCAGAGCCGGTTGGCGAAGATGCATGAGATGATGGACGCGATATTAGGACGCCTCGGTCCACAGTAGTTTTGTTTTTTTTTTTTTGTAATTTGAAATATTTTTATTAATATAATTTTGTTATTTTATAAAATTTTATAAATATTTTTCAATTCTCTTAAAAATAATTTTAGTATTATTCAAAACAATAACATAAATATAAATTAATAGATAATTATTTTTTAAAAAAAATTAATTTCAAATCCGTCAATAGTCCGTCAGTTACTGACGGACTATTAACTGATACAAACTGACGGATATATCCATCAGTAACTATTCCTCAATAGTCCATCACTAATAACTGACGGACTATTGACGGATACATCCGTCAATAAACCGTCACTAACAATCCGTCAATAGTCCGTCAGTAACCATCCGTCAATAACAGACGGACTATTGACAGATTGTTATTGACGGATATATCCGTTACAAATTCCGTCAGTAATTAACGGATTACTGACGGATATTCATTACTGACGCTTCAGAATTGATGGACACATTCCGACAAATAATCGTCAAAAACAGTTGTTTCTGATGAGCAAGTAATAGAATTATCCATCACTTCTAACATGTTTTCTTGTAGTGCTAAGTTATGTTACCTTGCCATGATACACACGAAACCCACTATTTTCTCCAATGAAACCCATTTTTTTAAGAATTGAATAATAAATGTGTCTTCTCAAATGGTATCTTCCATTCTTTAAAAATACAAGGCCTTGTAATGCAATAAACCATATTCCATGTGATGATGATTTTGTTGAGTTGACCATTTGTTTTCTTTTTCTTTTTCTTTTGTCTTCACTTGAATTATTTGCCACAGAGTATGTAATTTAATATATCCCACCATCCATAACTAAAAGGATATGACAACATCACACATGTATGCATTTGGATGATAGTGTGGCAAAAGAAGATATAATATAGAACCTAAACATATAAAATACCTCTCAGACTAACAAGACTTCAGAAATATATATAATGATAGTGTGGCTAAAGAAGAGATAATATAGAACCTAAACATATAAAAAAAAAAAACTTTCTCAAACTAACAAAGACTTTAGAAATATAAAACCGAAGAAATCTGAATAATCTCACTGATGTGTAATTTTTATTAATTTTAAAGGAAACGAGAATGATATACAGAGAATTCAAGTGAAGGCAAAAAAAAAAGGAAGACGAAAACAGTTGAGATATATTACAAGTGAAATTTGTTAATCTCATGTTGTAGAGTTGAACTAAAAGCATCCATTTGTGTCTTGTCCAAAACTAATCCGATCTCGACTCCATTAGTGCCATCTCTTGACTCATAAATAGAAATCAAACCACTTGTTTTAATATGCAACATCTCCAATTTACATGGCTTACCCAATCCAAAATCCAAACCGTACAGACCCAAACTCGGAGCTCCACTAATAAAGACCGGGAAACGGGATTCAGACAATTTATGTACTCTCTCTCCCCATGTGGTTGCTTTTTTCACTATGTCGCTTGATAACATCTCTTTAACATGCTCTTAAAGCGTTAGAAGCGACCAAAACGCCGTTTTCTCCGAGAAGATCATGTTTCTTGACAGACAAGAAACCTGGAGCCGTACAGTTCCCTAGGTAGTTTGATGGTATTGGTTCTTCATATTTGAGACGATTCCTGCAATCAACAAAAAACATCAAATGGAAACTTTCTTCTTCTTCGTCTCTGTCTTGAGTTTCTTTCATTAACGTCTTGATCAAGCTAAGCCATGCTAAAGCTAGGGTTGCAACAAAAGTCGAAGTTTGCTCTTTGATGCAGCGCTTGAGACTGTCTACTTCATCACGCCTCACTGTAAACGTTGCTCTAACCATGTCTTCTGGGGTGATGAGAGTAATATTTTCTTTGCTTTGATTTTCAGAATTTTTACTCCAATACCGCTCCATATATCTAATGGCTATTTCAGCTGGGTCCTTGATTGAAGTTCTACAGCTGTGAATTGGTAGAGAAGGAAGAAGAATCTTGGGGTCTCCGCCATTGGATTTGTTGGTCAAAAACATCCAAAACTTCATGAAATTAGAGAAGGAGACTCCATCTCCTAGTACATGTGTAGAAGCGTTCCCTATAGAGATTCCATAACCCGGAAAGATTGTAACTTGCATCGCCATGATAGGACTGATCTGAAACCCTAAAGGAGATACATGAAGAGGAGGTAACTTGGGCATGAAGTCATCTAAGACTTTTGCATCTTTAGGTAAATCGCTTATGAGATAGTCAAAGTCATCTCTAAGAGACTCAGAAACGATGAATACAAGAGAAGAATCTTGACCATCGACGTAGCTTAAGTAAGGAAGTTCGGAAAGAGGAGGGATGATGATACTAGATGCATAAGGGAAGAAGTATTGGAGAGTGATGGAGAGTGATTGTTTGAGATTTGGGAGAAACTCTTTAAAGAAAAGATCGGTTGATATTGCATGAGAGTAGAAAAAGAGAGACTCAACGGGTGGTAAGCCGAGAATTGTAACGTCGAAAAACGTGAGAGGTAGTGTGGTGGATGGTACGGTGCCGTTTGGTGGAGAGATGTGACTTGTCTGAATCATCTTTAGAGATTGTTGTTGAGACATTGTGTGCTTGTTATCGTGTGAAGGAGAAGAGTTCATTTCTTATAAGGTTTGAAACTTATTTATGTATTAAATTATAAACTCACCCAAATTACTATGAAATTAAATATTTGATATTCTTGTATACTAAATGATTTAATGTCTCAATAATGTTTGTGTAATTTAACAATTTTATATGTACCACAAAGATTTGCGTTTAATAAATTAATAATTTGTTCTTCTAAGTTATTTTATTTTTTTATGAATAAAATCAGTAGCCTGGCTGTACAAAGGGGTGGAAAATCAGTTTTGTAATTTGTTTTGTTTATAATACTCATTTTTATCTATTTTGAAATTGAGTTATATGACCAACCAGAGTTATTTGAAGTCAAGCATATCAAGCACGAGTTTGTAGTCTATTTTTATTTTTAAAATTTTAGTTTAATAACCAGTCTATTTATTAAATGTCGAATGGAGCAAAATAACCGATTGGATAGTATAATTAATTAGTTCGAATAACAAAACTCGATCGGATATATCCGAACGGATTTCAGATATCCGAAACTAATTCATTAACCCTAAGTTGATTCCTAACATATATTCATCTTTTCTAGAGTTTGTGTTATTTTCTTCACTTTTATGCATACTAGAAAGTGGTTTGAATTACTCTTTTAACCTCATTATTTGGTTTTTTCTGTTCTCATTTGAATTTCTAAATGTTATTCTTGGTTGTGAAAAATGTTATCTTATGACAATGATTTATATCGATTCTTTTTCTTTGGTCAAAACATCGATTGTTGTTTATTTTACTATATTATACATGTTGTTTTGGAATTTTAAACTGAAATAAAGAACAAATTACAAATTTATTTGTTTCAATCATAATGAAACGTTCTCAAATCGTTTTCTCTTTGAATTTAAATATAGTTAAGGATCTAAAGTATTTTGTATATTATAAACTGAATAAGACATGTTGCATATTAGACAATACATAAATATGTTAGGTTCGGATATTTTGGGTTTTATATAAATTTTGAGTTATTTCGGATCATTTCGGATATTTATATCCGATTTCATTCAAAAACCCGAAACCGAAATAAAAAACCAAAATATCTGAAAATCTGATCTCGACCGAATCAAACCAATCCCGATGATAACTGAACCGAATTCATTCCAAAGTCCTAAAATATCAGAACAAATTCTATAGTTGAAACTCCAAATATTCGAACCCGATCGGGTTCGGATATCCGAACGCTAGCAAAGATTGGTCTTAGACCTAAGAGAATGAAAACCAAAAACTCAAACTCCACTTGGTTATATATATAT
>OVBE01017594.1:0-10369 GCA_900406425.1 Iberis pinnata | reverse complement strand
AAATCAACTTTAAACATGCTAGATGCAATCCTAAAGAACTAAAAGTGATAAGAAATGATATGTACAAATCATGAAATTCAAGTGTTATCAAAAGGTTTTTTTTTTGTCAAACCAACTTCATTAAAATAAAGATAGAGTTCAAGCAGGGGGTGGTTCAAGGCTGGAAATAGCCTGTTTATCCCACATATCTGCTATAGTGTTTACAGACTTTGTAACATAACAGACAGATACAGAGGAAAAGTTTAACATCAAATTACGAATGTCACTTAAAAGACTATGGAGTTCATTAGAAGAACCATGAGAGCTGAGAAGTGAAACCAACGTCATTGAATCGGAGAGAAAGATAACGTTCCTTCTTTGAAGCCTAATCGAATGAGACAGAGCTTCCTTCAGTGCAAAAGCTTCTGCTACTAGTGGAGAAGATAAACATGGGGATCTAGCGGAGAAAGGTTCTTGTTCTTGGCCTTGATCTCTTGTAAAAACCCAACCCAATCCTGTAAAATCTGCATTTCTACTCCACGCAGCATCAACAAAATAGAGAAAACCGTGAGTAATGCTGGGAATAGATATATTTATTTCAGGAGCCTGAGGTTTAAAGCTTAGCATTTGGGAGTGTTCCCACTCCTTTGATTCCATTACTGATTTAGATACCACATCCATGGCAGAGATATTCCTATTTGCAAATAGCAAATTGTTCCTAGCTAGCCAAATGTTCCAAAAAATCCAACAAAATATATTGGAACTCACTAAGCCTGTTGGTGGTAGAACAAGAGCAAGCTTTAGTCATGATAGGACATGAGGGAAGGAATCATTCATTAGAACTGTAAAACCGGCAAGAGGAGCTAAATTCCACACATGTATGGCAAATGAACAATGTAGTAAGATATGATTAGGAGTTTCAAATTCTCCACACCGAATGCATCGTGAAGTTGAGGAGAAGCCTCTGTTGGATAGTGCAGATCCTGTTGGTAAAGATTTAGAAGCAACTTTCCATAGAAACGTCTTCAATTTGGGGCTGGTATGAAGTTTCCAGAGATTTTTTTCCATTTGAAAGCCGATTGATGAGGCTCCACATTACAGGTAGTGAGGACACCATAACCTGAGCGTGCTGAATATTTTCTGGATTTTATCGGTAACCAAGCAAGCACATCATCACATCTGGATAAAGGTGGCGGTAATAATTTAATTAAATTCTCATATAGAGGAAGGATGGACCAGATATAGTCCCAATTCCAAGCATTTGTGGACGAATCGATAAGAGCGCTTACTCGTAGGTCTTCTAACCCTTCAGGTATTGGTCCAAATGGAGTTAAAGGCTCAAGGATAGACAGCCAAGGGTCCAGCCAAACCCTAACCTTAGAACCATTGCCTAACAACCAGCCTAGACCTCGCGGGATAATGTCTCTTCCAACCAATATGCCTCTCCAGCCATGAGAGATTCGTGATAAAGGTTTAGAGTCCATAAGGGAAGAGGAGGCACAATATTTGGATAAGAGGACCCGAGCCAATATACTATCCGGGTTTGATATTAGACGCCATGTGATTTTTGCCAATAAGGAGTCCTTAAACTCTTCTATTTCCTTAAATCCTAAGCCACCCGCATTTTTAGGGATAGCTAAAGTACGCCAAGCGGTCCAACATATTTGTCTTCGTTCCGCATTTGCATCCCACCAAAAACGGGTTAGAATAGATTGTATACGTTTGCATAATGAGATAGGGACTTTAAAACAAGACATAGTGTAAGTCGGCATAGCAAGCAAAACCGACTTCAACATAACTTGTTTGCCGGCATTTGATAAAAAAAACGTGATGTCCAACAATGCGATCTTTGGCAGATTTTATCCACGATTTCGCCAAAGATATCGGTTTTCTTCAAACCGAAATTTTCAGGGACGCCTAGATATTTCCCCGATCCTCCTTCTCTAGTAATGCCTAGGATGAGTTTTACTTCCTCACGAGTTTCCGGTGGAATCTTTGATGAGAAGGTTATTCCCGACTTTGCTAGATTTATCATTTGACCCAAAGCTTGTGAGTATCTTTGACGTATAGTTTCCAAGGCACGACTATTCTTATCATTGGCGATACTAAAGAACATGGTATCATCGGCAAATAGTAAGTGGTTGAAACGTGGGCTTCGCTTAGAGACTTGGATTTCTGGTAAAGTACCTGAAGCTAGAGCCTTACTGCATAAACCCGACAAGACTTCTGAGCACATAATAAAGAGGCATGGAGATAAGGGGTCGCCTTGTCGTAGCCCTCGGGTAGGGATAACCCACTCTTGTGGTGAACCGTTTATGAGGAATGAGTAAGATACCGAAGAAACACATTCCATTATCCAATTAATCCATACTTGATGGAATTCAAAACGCTCGAGAACCCTTTCTAGAAAGCTCCATTCAATCCTATCATAAGCTTTGCTCATATCCGTCTTAATAGCCATATCCCCTCGTTTAGTGGCTGTAGAACATCGTAAGAAATGAAGGATCTCATGGGTGATAAGCACGTTGTCGGATATTAGTCGGCCAGGAATAAAGGCCGATTGGTTTTCCGAGATGAGATGAGGAAGTGTCTTATGAGTTCTTTTAGCCAATATCTTTGCAATAATCTTATAGAAAATATTGCAAAGTGCAATAGGCCGGTACTCAGATACTTTTTGTGGACTTAAAATCCTCGGTATAAGACGAATATGGGTCTCGTTTTGTCCTCTAGGGAATGAGCCGCTTGTGAAAAAAATTTTCTTCTTTGAGATAAGAACAGGTCTGACAGTCGTCTAAAACGATTGGAAAAATCCGGCGGTAAATCCGTCAGGTCCCGGAGCTTTTGTTGGATGCATATCAAAAAGCGCTTTGCGAATTTCATTTCCGTCAGGTATTGAGATAAGCTTTTGATTCATGTCGTTTGTAATAAGAGGAAATATGGCCTCATTAATAACAGATAAATCCTCATTAAATTGTGAGGTAAATATGGACTTAAAATAGTCTGATATAACACGAGAGATATCTTGATCCTCAAAGTGAGGTACACCTTCATTATCCTCAATGACCGCAAGTCTGTTTTGTGAGCTGCGAGCTCTAGTTACAACATGGAAATAACCGGTATTCTTATTGCCGCTTTGGAGCCAATTTAACCGACTTTTTTGTTTCCAATACTTCTCCTCATGTGCATATGCCGCTTCAAGGGAGGCTGAAATCCTTGTTAGACGATCTTTATCCGGTGGATCCTCAGAGAGAGCAGCTTCTAATTCCTATTGATTTTGGTTGATGGCTTCCTTAGCATTGATTTTATGTGATTTTGTCCATGAGATTATCTCTTGTCTGCATAGGTTTATACGAGAGAGCAGTGATGTTGAGGGCTCTTGCTGCCACACTTTTTGGATAAGATCTGCAATCATAGGTTCATGGGTGAGTCGATTATCGAATCTAAACATACTTTTACGTTTTACACACTTATCATTGATACAAGTTAATAGAGGTCTATGATCGGAACCCTCAAACTGGAGGTATTGTGCCTTACTAGAAGAGAATTGTTCGAAACAAGTTTCATTACCTAGAGAGCGATCTAGTCGGGCTCTAAAAAAGTGTTCATACCGAGAACCCCTCCATGAAAAAGGGTTTCCGGTAAACTTGATATTAAAGAGGCCACTGGCGCTTATGAAAGAGCGGAAATCTACAAAGGTATTCATTCTTTGGAGTGCCCTCCTCTTTTTTTTTATTGTCAAGAATCTCGTTGAAATCACCGGTTAGAAGCCAAGCTTCCGATCTAAGAGAAGCAAAGGATGATATGGAATCCCATACATGTTTTCGGTCACCAATTGTGGGGGAGCCGTAGACAAATGTGATGAAGATTGTTTTCAGTTGGTAAGACATTATACAGTCTATAAAATTTGGAGAGGATCTTATAATTTCCATAGTTATATCTTCCTTCCAAAAGAGATCGAGTCCACCACTCAAACTATCCGCTGAGACAATGAAGTTATGAGCATAACCCAAACTTTGAGTCTTTTGTAAAACCGTTTGATCATTTTTCTTGGTTTCCATTAGAAACAGATTATCCGGGAAGAAACCTTGACGAAATTCCCGAAGTCTTCGAACCATCACGGAGTTGCCAAGTCCTTGACAGTTCCAAGCCGTAATGGCTAAGGAAGCGGGTTTGATGGATTTTGAAAATTCACCTTCTTCCGAACTATTGCCGGAATGATATTACTCGCAGGTGCTGATTGAAGAAGTACAGGAGCAGTTTCTTGTGAAGCCGTTTTATCTTTTTTCTTACTTGGGGATCCTCGGGCATAGGTAACATTGCGTTTACGAGTATTAGCACCTTTGAGAGGTTTACGAATGACTTTAGATTTCGTAGAAGCAGCCTTTTTTATTAGTCTTAGAAGATCTGTGTTTGGAGACAGAGGCAGAGACTTGTCTCTGTTCTGGGGGGTGGAAGAGATACAGTAATCTCCTCAATCCTTGGGCCAAGTCTGTCTACAAGTGTGCCTTGAGGGCTGGGGATATCAGAATGTTGTACCAGAGCTAGAGTCTGGCGAGTTGGAGCTGAACCTATTTGAAGACCAGAATCATATCGAATTTTGATATCTTGAAATCTGTCAGAGTTGATACTCAACGGTGATCGCATAAATGAGGTGTTGAAATCACTAGGAGCAGTAAGTCTCCAAGGCTGGGCGACGAGATTTCTGTGAACCAGAATCGAGCATTATTTCCTTGCCAGGTCTCCTATTTTCCGATGGAATTAGTGTATCCACGACATTCAGAGCTTGAATAGCCAAGAGACCTGTAGAAGGCGGTCTTGATTCTCCTTGGTCGTCATAATGATTACGGTAAGAATCGGAGTTATGATTAGAGCGATCATCTGCTTGTCTGAGATAACCAGCATGATTGTTGTGAGCTCTATTTTTATAGTTTGTTGAATCCTTTTGAGTGGAATCATCATTGTGAGACCTAGGTCTGTAAAAGGACTTGTGAAGGTATATGTCCTCATCCATGTGGTTCCGAGAGGGGTAGGAAATAGTCCCAGCATTCCTGTTAATTTTTCTAAAATTTGGGGGATTGGGTCTAAGCAATTCCTGTCTTTGGGGGGCTTGAGAAGCACGACGACAAGCCAGCTTACGTTTATCGTCATCAAGACGAAATACAGTATTTTGTTGAGTTATTCCCATATATCGAGATTCCTTGTGGCTCGGGTTGGCTCTTGGGCAGTCTCATTCATCATGTGAGAGTCGTAGACATATAAAGCAATGTTTTCCAACCTTTCATACTCAAATTCAACTGAGGTGATTTCATCAGTTGGTAATTTGATATCCATAGACATAATTAGTGGTTGTAAGCCATTGATTTGTACTCTAATTCTTGCCTGCTCAATATTTTTATCATCCAAGAGTCCTAGATCGTCGCCAATGGTTGTGATAGTCTGTTCATTCCAAAAGTAAAGTGGAATACCATGGATTTTAATCCATAACGGATCAAAGCTGGGAAGGATTCTGAAACAATTGGTTCCCATCTCTGCAATATGAACATCCATTTCTTAAAATGGAATGGGGCTCTGCTAAGAACAGTTTGAAGATCAGTTTCATTTTCAAACTTAAATTGAAACTTTTCAGATCCCAATTCCCTTCCGGTTACTAGTGATGGAGAGTTCCAGAGTTTAATCATGTAGTCAACTAGGTTCCGAGGGTGTTGTACTCTAGGATTGGTTACTCTGCCAATTAGAGTTAGCTTATTGTCCTCAATGAGTTGGGAATTATCACCCGCTGGAATTCTGAGAGGGGATCGGCGTTCTGTATGAGAGCTTGAAGGTATCCATTTATGCTTTTCAATGCGAGAGTATCTGTGAGACATGGTTGATGAGTCCAGACTTAGCTGAAAAGAGAAATATTAACAGGAATAATCAGTAGGAGGACACGACAGACAGTAACTACAAACTATAAGCTTGAGGTCTTTAATGGAGAAAACTTTCAGTGGGAGTCTGTTAAAGCCAGTAAGCTTAAAAGTGATGGAAATATTTCCAAAGCAGATGCGAAAACAGAGTAAGTAAAACAGGCACTCATAAAGAGTGAGATACTTGTAGAAATCCGTATTTAAAATGGTAAATGGTTGTTCCAATCATCTTCATTTAATGCCAGGGGGATTTGGTGCTAATTGGCAGTTGAAGAAAGGAAGTAAATGGATTTAAAACAAGATTACTACCATTGGAGAGGAGACAGAAACCATACTTGATGGTAAGAGGTGGTAACCGGTGATGGTCTTCAGAGATATCGAGAGACTACACCGGAGGGGGAGACTTTCCGGGAGAAATTCCGGCGAAGGCGACTCAAATAAACTAAAAAAGGCAAAAAGAAGCTAAAACAAGTATGAATTTGAAAGTCAAATTCTACTTTGCAGCTAATTAATGTGATCAAATTCTATTATTGGGAATAAAGTAGCGAGGTCCATCGCAAAAGAGGAAAGCGCGACAGGTGTGCAGAGGGAGCATCGGGTGATGTGCCTAGGAGAGATTTTTTTCTATGCTAAAGAAAATATTCTAAGTGATGTTTTGTCTATGCAACAAGAGCGGGTTTTTTTTGTTTTGTTCATACCAAAATTTCACATTTCACTGTAGGGCCTTGTTAATTTTCAATTCTCTCCTATAGATTTACATTCATAGCATTTTACAAATGCTATGTATTATTAATCATTACCCTCTAAACTCTAAAAACTAAACTAAATTTCCAAACCCTGAGACACAAAATCAAATATCCAAACCACAAACACTTAAACACTAAACTAAAAATCCCTAAACTCAAAAACTCAAACCACAAACCTCTAAACACTAAATACTAACTACAAATCCCCAAACTCTAAACTCAAACCACAAACCTCTAAACACTAAATACTAACTACAAATCCCTAAACTCTAAACTCATACCACAAAACCCTAAACACTAAATTACAAATCTCTAAACTCAAACCACCAACCTTTAAACACTAAACTACAAATTTATAAACTCTAAACTCAAACTAGAAACCTCTGAACACTAAACTACAAATCCCTAAACTCTAAACTTAAACCTCCAAGCCCTAAACACTAAAGTGAAATCTCTAACCCTTAGACACTAAATCAAAACCTCAAAACTCAAACACCAAACCTAAAATCTCTTAACATTATACACTAATCCTATATGCTAAAAGTAAAATTTTTAAGTTTTTGAATTTCTCATTTTGTAATTACTTCAAAGTAATTACAAAACAAAATGTAATACATAAACTCACTTACTTTAAAGTAAGAGATGAAAAACCAAAATGTAATACATAATCTCACATTTCACATTTTCACATTTTTTTTTTTAATTTAGTCTCACATGTTTTTTAAAAAATTAGTTAATGCTTATTTCAAATATTTAAATATTATTAAATTTTACAAAACAAAGTTCGGAAATTATTTTAAAAATTAAACTTTTAATTTTAAATAAAAATAAAAATAAAAATTGTTAAATTATTTCCATTCAAATTTATAGCAGCATATGTAAAGTTGCATTGAATTATTTTTTTAGCATTGTTTAGTTTAACCGCCACACGTTTTAAGTTTAGTTGCACCCATCAATGGATAAATAAACGTATTTAACTAACGATTTATATATATTTTTCTATAAGTAAATTTGAGGAGAAAAAAATAGTTTTGGTCAAGTTAAAACTCATCTTTGCATTTTTTCATAGATCAAATTGTTTGGTGAATTAGATTTCACTTGATTGTCTATGACTCTATTGCATATGCTCGAAACATAAATTTGCATAATTGTTTGTACAATTTTAAACTATTAATAATAAATGATTTAAAAATTAAAATACAAAGAATCCTTTCTTCAATAATTCTATACTAATATTCGATTCTAAATAGTTGTGAAACTATGGATGCCTTGATTTCACCTTATACTAGATGATGCCTCGTGTTATACACGAGATCAGTTTAATATAAATATATATATATATATATATATATATATGTTATTGTATTATTTCATCAACTTTTCTAATAATATAGTTTAACTATTTAATAAATTTAACATATTTGGAAAATATCAAATTAGAATATTTACGATATTTTTAAAATTTTATGAAGTATTTATTACATTTAAATCTCACCTTAAAATATTTTAGTTATTTCTCTTTCTTGTTTTAATTATTCAATTAAACTAAAAATTAAATTAAACAACGATGTCTTTTATTGTCACATTAATCTCTCGAAAACCGAAGATGTTTATAAATAGGAATTTTAACTACTATAATTTATTATTATTCTAATGTATTTAATTATTCATAATATGATTTTAATTTATAACTCAATTTTGCGTGCAATGTGAGATTTATTTTACACAATTATATATTTTAACTAAGTGGAGTAATATATGTATAAACTTAAAAAATGTTAATCATAACATAGATAGAGAAATAATTATTGTTAGTTTTAAATTATATATTTTTTTACCAAAACTAAAATAAGAAATATTAAAAGTAGAGAAAAAAATCTTAAATATATTTGAGGAGAAGCGTTTTGCCATACGTGGCGGCTCCACAAAATTTTGAAAATTTTAATTTATTTTAATACATTTATTGTAATTATTTTTCTTTTTAAAATTGATATATTTAATTGTATCCATCATGCTTGGATATCCACTTATATTATATATATATATATATATATATTTATATTATCTATTTTTTATTTTTCATATTTTTATTGAAAATAAAAACTAATAGTTATATGTTAAATTAATAATATATAATTTTCTACATATGTCATGATTTAAATTTTTTGAGTTTGGACATATATTACATAATCTATTTTCTTTGTAAGAAAATCATATCAAATTCAAAAATAAGTGGTGGACTAATAACATAATATAACTAAACTAAAAAATGATAAATTATAACAATAAAACTTTTATTTATAGACATCTAATTTCATAATTTATTTTCGTTAATTTAATTTTAATCAAATCAAACATAACAAAATACTAGAATATTTTATATTTGTGAAATTTAAATGTAATAATGTACCTTATAACATAAAAATTTTGTCACATTAATTTTTGGACCATAACGTGCATAACACAAAATATATAGTAAATATTTTTTATTTATCAAATATTAAAATTTAATTTAATTTATGAACTAAGTAATAAATTTATCTTTAGAAACGTTAGCATGATAAAAATATAATATAGTTTATATTTGAAGTTACTAAAACTTTATGTTAATAATTTTTCTAATTTTCACTATAATATAAATATATTTAAACTATTTAAAATATTTAAATTTAAACTATCAACACAACATTTAAAAAAAAATAAACAACAATATTTTGTTATTAAATTTGTCTCGTGCACAACACAAGACTTCATCTAGTAAATATAAATAAGTGGAGATTTAACTTACTTTATTCAAAATGACTGTCATTAAAGTTATCATTTAAAAAAGGAAACAAACAGATATAATAAATGCATCAAAATTTAATTTTTAAAAATAAATTTTAAATTTTTAAAAATTGTGTAACTGCCACATAGAACTTCAATATATATTTAAAATTTTAAAATATTTATATTTTAAATGTTTAAGATATTGACTTATTTAGGACGGAGAAAACTGGTGGCTAAAGATCAGTGAAGAGCTGGTGGGGTACTGGCCTGGCAACTTGTTCACTACTCTAGGAAATGGAGCCACCGCAATTCAATGGGGAGGTGAAATTGTAAACAATATGACTGATGAGATATATACAGAGACGGATATGGGAAGTGGGAATTTTGCAGATGAAAAATTAAACAAAGCTAGTTATTTCAGGAATCTTATGATTGTTGATGAAGCCAATACTTTGAAAGAACCACAAGGATTTCAGACCGTTGCTCGTAATACTAAGTGTTACAACATTAAGGTAGGAGATGGTGGAACTTCTTGGGAAGTTATTTCTTCTTTGGTGGTCCTGGTGAGAACGATAATTGCCCTTAGATCTCTCTCTGGATCTTGATGATTTCACTTGTTTGTAATTTGAGTAAGGACTTCGGTCTCTTTTGTGATATTCGGCATGTCTTCTCTTGATGTTATGTGTGTAAAAGCTTTTCAGATTTGGCATGTTTAATAAGAATATTTATCTTTAATAAAATGGGTAAATTTCATGGAGATGAACTATTGAAAAGTAATTACATTCTAGTGTATTTTTAGCTATAAATACACTTTGATAAGAAAAGAGAAAAAAATTCTCCATTATATTTTTATTTTTCTATATAATTATACTCTACCATTTTCTCTCTCTTGACATTTGTGAGATGTTGACATTTGCTTTTTTCTCACCTCCAATCTTGAAAAAACAATCACTTGAAAAAAAAAAATAATAT
>OVBE01017592.1:0-10371 GCA_900406425.1 Iberis pinnata | reverse complement strand
AGACAGAACAAAGTAGTCACTTGAGAAGTAACTCGTCACTCACTCTCTCGAAGAAAATAGTGACCGAGTCTTAAGATGGTGAAGGCCGGTTTAACATATTTTATAAATTTTATGAAAAATATTATGTAAATAACGAGCTTTAGATTCTTCCAAAAATACTATAAATGAATTTGGTCCGGATAATAAGCCACATATGCCCAAACTTAAGGTCTAAAATTAATAGGGCCAAACTTTTTTTAGTTAGATAAAGTATGAACAACAAAAGTTTTGTACTACTTTTTAATCTCAATTTTGAAACTCTAACCAAAACATATTTTTAACCTATGAATCAATATTTTTCTTATTAATAACATGGTCTATTACAAATTATCATGATTTATTATTCATTTAAAATAAACTAGTTCAATATTTTAAAAATAATTTCTGATAAAAAGATATGCAATCTTTTATATATAATATAGATGGTGAACCACATATAAAAAAGTTTCTAGGAGCCCTTTGGTGTCTATAATTTTAAGACCATGATTATCGCAGACTTTAAAGGGGGTTTTAAGGGGTATGACCTATACGAAAATAAAAACTCATCTTTTGTTTCTTGTTTTGGATCCGAGTTTAACAAAAATCGTGGATCTCACTGACACGTGGCGGTTTACGATTGGTCGAGTATTATTATTATTATTATTATTTAAATGGAAAAATAAAATTTAAAGAGTTTTTTTTTTTGCTTCGTGCATTGTGCCAAAATTTGTTGAATTCTTGGTTACACTAGACTAATTCTCCAAAACGAAAAATAAAATTTCATAGTCATATAACCAATCAAAGTTAAAATTTTATTGACCCATACGGCGACGTAACGTATTAGAATTAATGCTACGTGAACGAGTAAAAAAACACATGGCCATAATCAAAAGCATGCCAATTTATAAACAAAAAGTCAAAAACTCATAGTCATGACTCATATTGATAACGATCATATGGGAAAAAAACAAAACCGTAGAGATATTTGAAACTTACTAGCTAGATCTGGATAGGCTGATAATAAATAAGAGAAACTTATATTGTAGGTGTTGAACAATAGCTAGTTATTGAAAATTTTAATCTGTAAAGGTTTCAAGCACAAATGTCCAAGTCTATTTATGACTATTTTCATTTTGTTTGGTTCCGAATGAAAGATATAAATATCAAAGAGTTGAAGTAGACGTGGAATTTGTCAAAGCTGCCTTGGACCATCTCTGCTGTAAACAAATATACAAGCAATAAAAGATAATCTAATTATTAAAACGTACACGACAAAAAAATAAAATGCTAATATATGTAAATGTTCCTTAAGTTATGTTAAGAGAGTATCATCAAAAGCTTATTCAATTTGACAAGCACACAACCATATTTTAAATATATAAACAAATCTAGTTTTTTAGTTTATCTATTTGTGTCGAGAACGTGTCTTTCTTATAAGTTATTACTAAATAATAATGACAGTTAGTAACTCTGGTCATCATGAAATATTATTTGTTAATTCTTGTAAGATAAATATTAATTTTTAAAATTAACATCTAATAAAAAAAGATATTAATCGTGAATTTTCTTCTTTTTTTAATCGTATGCTGCTTAGATCATCAAAAAAAGCAGAGATCTTTATAAGTATCTCTTCTTATCTTATTCTTTAACTTCCTCTTTCATGGGAACTACAAGATCCATGATCCATGGTCTTATGAGGACAAACAGAGATTAATAGACCATGACAATGTCATGGGCTAAATAGGTAAATAGACCGAAAGAACAAAAGCCCATACCACAGCCATTTATTTCAAGAACATGTACCACAAACAAACATTTTAAAATTACAAAACACACAAAATGATTGAACTTCCAAAATTGCTGCTTCAGGTTTGTTCATCAGTTGTGTTAGGACTTGCAGCTTTCTTGCGATTTTCATCTTCGATTCTTTTGAACTCCTTCTCACTTGCTACAATAAGTTTCTTCACGATGTCGAATGTTGTAAGCTTTATACTAAAACAACAACAACAATAATTCATATTAGTTAACAATACTGAAACACAGAAATAAAATGAAAAGCAAGACTATAGCTAAGAAATTACCTGCTGTTTGGCATACTCTTCAGGGCATTGGGGACAAAGCCACGGTACAAACCAATAACTCCTTCACGCTCAATGATACCTGCACAAACGGGTCAGTCACCTGAAACTTATACCGATATATAATGATTTTGTTTATGCCACTTACCTGAGAATGCATCAAACACGGATTTATAAGGAGTACCCTTTAATTGCATCTGTCTTCTAATGGTATCTAACGGATAGCAAGTACCAGTAGCAATAGCAGCAGCGACTACTGCTGTTAACAATGATGATTGTGTCTTTTGTTGATACTTCTCTGGCAAAGATTTCTTTACTCTGTGAATACATAAAAAATTAATCAGAAATGTAAAGGGTAGACTCAAAACATTTTCAGGGGTAATGTTGCTAGACTTACAGATCAAAGACACAGAAGTTGAGGGCAATGTAAGGAGCTATACTTAAAAGCGAAGGACCTAGACCGTTATAGAATGATCCAAGTCCTTCCTCTCTCAGCATGTTCAAAGCAACCTACATGTGACATTGTCAGTATTATAAATTTAAGGTGATGTATAAGGTGATGAACACACCTGAGACATGCTTCGATAACCTGGTTCAACAGCTAACCTCAATCTCAGCACATCTAAAGGGTATGTAATCTGCACAAAGTGAATAGATTCTTGAGGCATCTTTAAGACGGACAAATGTGACTTAGGCCTATAAACAACATTACTTACCAGAGTAGAAGTCATGCCAGCACAGGCACCAGCACCGAGCCTTCCTAGAACAGACAATTGACCATCTTCTCCCCTAAAAAGTTTCTAAAAATAACATAAAAAAAGATTAGACAGTTTCTAAAACTTTTGAGATGAATCAAGAATCAAATATAGAAAGGTTAAGTACCTTGTATGTTTCATATGCAAACAACTGGACCGCGCTATAAGGTATGATTCTTATCACCTGAAAAATTCAAATTCAACCTAAGATCATTATGTGCAATCAAACTCTAGACATTGATGTAAGAGAGTGTGACTGAGTAGTACCTGAGGTAAGTTTCCTTTCCAATAACCTTTAACTCCTTCTTCTTTTCCAATAAGCATAATCGCCTGTAGTGAAATTCCAAATTTATAAAAACCATAATCAACAAGAGTTTACTATAAAATCAACCAATTCTCAAAACATTAGTATATACCTCAATGAAACCAATAGCCTTCTTAGCACTTTGTTGCCCAGCTCGAACACCATGAGTCTAGGAATCATTTGTATAGTAAGAAGAATCAATGAAAATTACAATTGTTGTGACTCTGTAACAATCACACATACTCCATAGATTAACTAAGGTAAGTACTAAGTAGTCCAAAAACGACAGCGTATTCTCTCTCATCAGTCAATACCAATATAAAAAATTAAACATTTTTATTAATAAAGAGAGAAAAAAACAAAAACGTGTCACAAAACCTTGAAGTTGTTGAGCCTACCTGCATAAGTAGCTTTATTCGGTCAAGCGGCGCAGTCACTGACTTTGCGGCGGCTCCGGCGAACGCTCCGGCGAAAAACAGAGCTACGTCTTTTGGTACAAATGTTAAAAGAGCGACCGGATTTTTCAAGAGCTGAGCCGAAGTAGGCGCGAAATCATCTTCTTCCTTCAGAATCGCCTTCTCTGCCACCGAAACAGACGCGAAACCTCCGCCTACGCCGCCATTTCCACCATTAAACTCAGATTCTTTCCTATCTCTCCTAATCGCTACCGATAAAGATGCGAAATTAGTTAAAATGCCGCCGCTTGGTTTGTTCCCTCTGCGGCGATTCGACGACGCATTGCTCTCCAGCTTCCATGAAGATTTTTCGGTGAGAGCGAAATCAGAGGTCCTTAACGAAGGAATAGTACGGAATTGAAGTAGAGACTTCTCTTCTCCCATGGCAGATCAATTCGAATTCGAGTTTTGGATTTCTTTTTTTTTTTTCTGTGTTTGAGAATCTGAGAATTTTATTGCACAAGGAAATGGAGTCTAAATGTATGTGGGTCCAAAACGGAGTCACAAAGTTCACCAGTCAAATTAGTGGGCTCTTAGTCGGGCTTATATAATGTATATTCAATTTTTGACAAAAAAAAGTACAATTTAATACTCACTTAGGATGAAATTCATCTCCTATATATATATATAGGAAAGAAAGACACTTTTGAAACAAAACTTTTAATTATATAACTAATTACATAAAATATTATTCACATTATTTATGTATCTAAATACTCATTATCACTTTTTAAAAAATTATTAAAAATCATATACTAAATTATATTAAATATTTAAAAAAGAATATTTTGTATTTTTTGTTTTTAATACATATTTATTTCTATTTTTATTACTAATTCGATACAAAATTGAATTATACTAAAATTTATCCAAATTAAAATGACAAAAATAATAATTTTATAAAATATATAATTAAATAATTATATATATAATGATGAATACGATTTTTTCTTATACTACTAATTAGTTATATATGATTAAATTATATTGAAATTTAGCCATATTAAAGTGGCTAGAACAATAAATTTATAATTATATAATTAAACATTTATCTAATCAATACTATTAATGGAGAAGTACAAATTTGGAGAGAGTCAAAATTATGTTGATATTTACTTTCATTGTCATTAGTTTATAGATTTCGCATGACCAAAAAAAACGCAGGGGTATTTCGGAGAAAATTTTGTCATTTGAGCACTTGATCCAGGGTTCGAATCCCTTAATTGCAAGATTTTAATCGATTTTTTTTAAGAATCCATTCACTAACGCGCGGATCTTGGGCTTTAATTACGACCCGGTTTTTTTTTAATTTGTGTTATAGAGGTCGCAAGTTCGAGCCGAGTATTTGTGCTAATATTTAAAGACCATAATTATAGTTAAGATTAAACTATAATTAGTTATGATTTTGGATAAGAAATCTTTAGGAATATTTAGCGACATTGAATAAGATACATTGAACAATAAATAAAAAATCTTAAAACCCTAATCATTCAATTCGCAACTTCCTTATACATACATTTGTAAACAAATAGCTAAATAACTTGCACCCATTCTTTCAGAAACTTTTCGTTTCGCATCTTCTTCGTAAGTGTTTATGAAGATTTCATATTCGTTTATGTCATAGGTATTTACGATACCTTTGTTTTTCAATTTTTTAAGTATTGGTATTGATCTACTTATAGAATATAGAAACACCATTGAAAGCAAAAGTAGAAGACTTCGATCTCCAAGAATAACAAGGATCTAAGGTTTATTCTTCGTTTTTTTTTAGAATATTGATATTCATCTACATAATATTTTTGTTAGTTTATGTTATATATATGTTTAAGTTATTGATTATTTAGTTTATCTTTTTTTCCCCGTAGTTAATAGAAATACCCGTTCAAGAAGCGAAAGAACGGAGTTTTATAGATGCATCAGAAGTATGTAATAAAATATTCCATTCCGATATTAATGTTGTATTTAGTAGTTTATTGCTAGGTTCTTATAATATATATTTATTATGTAGATCACAGTCACACTGTTCAAAAGGAATGGAAAAAGGATTGCAATTGAAGAACCCAAGGTTAGTTGGATAAAATTTTGGAACGATTATTAATTTATAATTTTGAGATATATTTCAAGAAAATGACTAAAATAATTTCATTGTAGGTAGCTGAAGATTTCCCGCATTATTCCAATACGGGAAAAAGAATGCCAATAATATCTCCATCTCAATTAGAGAAATTGGCGGATGTGTCAACTGCAGTAAAACGAGCTAAATAACAAACAGAAGCATACTACAAGGGATGTATGTTTCGAATGAAGGAATATCAAGATGCTTATGAAAGTTCAAAAGTTCTAAGAACCAAGATTCCTAAGAGAGATGCAAAGATTTCTTTGTTTTATCGTTTGGTTGGTTTTCGTAGTTTTGACATCAGTAAAAAACTCGATCATCAAGAACAAAAAAGGAAAAAGCTGAAAGATTATTGAAAAAGATAATAATTCCTAATGTCGATTACGATAAAATGAGATTTCCTAAAGACAAATAGTTTACATTTTGATATTTCTTATTCATGCTCAAAAACAATTTTTTATTTTATGTGAATTTTCTATTTTCTTTAGTTATTATTTATTTATTTTAATTGGTGTATCCTTTTTTTAATGTCGCACTTTAATATATGCACAATAATTTTTTGACTTTATAGAATGTTTTATCTTATAATTATAACATGAAAACTTTATAATGTAGTATGCTTCTTATAATTTTTTCACTTTAATATATGCATCGTCCAAAAATAAAAATACGAAAACTTAGTAATTCTAGCTTTGCATCAAAAATAATTCATTTATATCCTAAATATTACAAGCTTAAAAATATAGAACTTTTAAAATATAAATTCTCATGAGTTTAATAGTTGTTACGATATTATTAGTGAAAATGAATAATATATGGAAATTACATATTAGTAAAGTTTTTATTGTTAAGATAAATATGGAACTTTTAAAATATAAATTCTCATTCATTTATTATTTAAAATAAATATTTTGACATAATATGGAAATAACATATTTGTAAATTTGTTATTGTTAAGATATTTTTAATCAAAATAAAGAAGTTATTATTGTTACATACAACCGATATTTGTAAAGATTCGAATATTAATATCTAAACTATTGTTTTATAAATTATAAAAAATTTCTAAGTAAGATTGGTAGCTATATTTTATAGATTTTCTTACTAAAATATCGCAAAACGATAATCATTAAACTTTCTAAGTAAGATTGGTAGCTATATTTTATATATTTTCTTACTAAAATATCACAAAACGATAATCAGTCATTTATTATTTAAAATATATATTTTTACATAATATGGAAATTACATATTAGTAAAGTTGATATTGTTAAGATATTCTTAGTCAAAATAAAGAAGTTATTATTGTTACATACAAACGATATTTGTAAAGATTCGAATATTAATATCCAAACTATTATTTTATAAATTATAAAAACTTTCTAATTAATCTTGGTAGCGATATTTTAGATATTTAAGTTTTAAAGTATCTAAAATAAAAAATCATTCATTTATTATTTAAATATTTATTGTTTGTTTTCGGAAATACATGATTTTGTTTAGTTATGATTTACCTTATCTATATTTTTGAAAATATTGTTGAATATCTTACCTATATTTTTAGGTAAGATGCGAATATTAAGATCTATGTTCTTATAAATTCGAACATAACTTCTCAAAATCATCACTAATATTCAACCAAAACTATCACTTACGAAAAATATAGACTTCTATACCTAAATAAAAACATCATGGAAAGGGTACTAGCTAAGCAAAATGATTTTACTTCGGTTAGCCATTTGAAACCTTATAAAACTTCGTGGCGTGTAAAAGTAAAAATCATTCATTTGTGGAGACCTAACAATCTGAGAGGTGCTCCCTATCCTATTGAAATTATTTTTTCGGATGAAGAGGTAATACATTTATCGATGGCTATTAGTTATTATTTTGAGCAAAATGGTACTAATAGTGTTATTTGTTTGTTATATATAGGGATCTAAGATTCAAGGAACTGTTAAACGTGAATTTGTTGCACGTTTTGAGGCAAAACTTCGTTTTGGTGTGTGGAAGATTATTGAGAATTTCAAAATATGGGAAAATTCTGGTCAATTTAGGACCACTGATCACGCATTTAGAATGAATTTTATTGCCTCTACAATTGTTCTAGATGCTAATGTGTGTGCTGGAGATGATAATTTTTTCTTCAGTTTTGCAAAATATGATTCGATCCTAGGAGGGACTATGAATGATTTGTTTCTTATTGGTTAGTATTTTATTGGAAATTAAAATTTTTTATAATGTAGACGAAATATTTATATTTATGTCTATACAGATGTCGTAGGTCAGGTGGTGAATATGGGAAGGCTTGAGACTATTAACATTGCTAATGACAAAACAAAGAGCAAAATTGACTTCGAGATGCAGAATCAAAAGTATGTTTAAAACTTCAATTATATATTTGTCAATTTATTGTTTGTTCATTCATCTATGGTTTGTACTTACATTATAAAACTTTGTTGTTCAGTGATGAACGTCTATCATGCACTTTGTGGGAAGCTTATGCTGATGAATTGTTTGCATCAGCACAACAGAATGAAGGGCAAATGCTTTTGATTGTGTTACGATTCACAAAGATTAAAAACTGGAGAAGTGTTTATATTTGGTTGCGTGTTAATTTTTATGTGTATATATACTTTTTGATTAAAATGTTGAAATTTTCTATACTTTGTAGATGTATTTAGCATTTCCAATGCCTTTGATGCATCTAAGCTCATTATAAATCCTAAATTTCCGGAAGTTTTGGAGTTTGCTCGTGAGTAAGTGTTTCGTTATATATCTAATTTAATTTTATAAATTTTAGTATAATAAAATGATATTACTTATATATTATTTTAGGGTATTATGTATGTAATAAAATATCATTTTTTACACTATATTAAAAGGTTACCGGATGATGGAGTTGCTCTAACTCTATTGGAAAGCAAGCCTAAAAACGAGAAAAGGTCTATAAGCACCTTTGAAGAGGAAAACTATTATTGAGATTAAGAAGACTATTGATGTTAGTAATCATCTTTATGATTTCTAATTTTTATTTTACAAATATGGAATATTGGCTTATAGACTATAATGGCGATTGTTGTCTAAAATTTTAGGTGGGAAAAGTAAAAACTATGTGCACGATTCTAAAGATTAATACCGATTGGCCTGATATTATATTGCATGTAATCAATGTAATAAAAAAGTGGAAGATGATATGGTTTGTGTGGATGAAAAAAGTAAGATGAAAAAAAAGTATTTAAATGTCGTGAATGTGATTCTTGGGTGACTAATGTTAGAGCAAGATATAACTTATCTATCTTTGTACTAATTATCTTATCATAATATGACATTTAGGTTTTTAGAAATATTCATATGCTTGATTGGTTAATGTTATGGTAATTAATTGAAGGTACAAGTTACATGTCTATGTTATGGATCAAACATCTGAGCTTAAATGCTTATTGTTCGATTCGGTTGCTGCTGAGATTATTGGTCATTCAGCTACTTCTCTTTTAAAATGAAGGTTTGGTGAGGTAAAATCGACTTAATTTAATTATACATTAGTGCTGAACTATATCACGAAGCTTTGCTATATATTTACAAAAATATTCGTGAATATTTTTTATTCAAATTTCAGATACAAGATCCTGATGATTTGCCTCAACCAATTAAAAATTTGGTTGGAAAAACATTTTACTTGGTTGTTAACATTGAGTCGGACAATGTTTTCCGTGATTATGATACATTTAAAGTTTCACGTCTGTTGTCTACAAATCAGTTAATAAAAGATGAAATTTTCTTTGCATCAGAAAGTCAATCTTCTTTACCATATGAAGACCAGGTGGACAATCAATCGTTTTAAATATGTGACCTATTATGATCTATCGAAAGTAATTGATTGTTTGTTTACTTAATTAGTCTGTTTTATTATTCCCAATTTATGTGACCTTGATGATAACCAATAGCCAAAGATCAAATGAAGGATCCATACCTAGCTTGCAAACTCCTATTTCTAAAAGAAATAATGGAATTTAAACGATGAAGGAGACGAATCTTCTACTACTAAGAAGCAATGTTCAAGAGGGATTATGCTAAAAGATGTGAAGATGGAAAAATTAGAAGATGAAAAAGGTAAGGTTTCTTGTGATGAGAGGAATGTTACTGGTTTGCCGAAATCAGAATAAAAATTTGGTTTATGTTCAAGTGTTTTTTTTTGGTTTTTTTATGTTATCTCTTACTTTTGATGAGTTCAGTTTCATTGTTTAATTTTCTATTTGAACTATATTTGAGAGTTTAATTTAAATAACATAGAATGATTGATTCACATAATTTATACTTTTTCATTAGAACTTTTAATTGACTTTATCAAAAGAATTTAACTTAATGCATTTTTATGTTATCTACTATTAAAATATTATTGTATTATGTTAAATAATAACTATGTAGGTAAAGTATTAATAACTTAAATTTTCGATAGTAAACTTAAATTTTTGATGAGGATTATGCCATTAACTTTTAATTAGTCACATAAATCGATATGGATAATATTGAAGGTTAATTGTAGCTAATATACAAAATTCACGTAAAAATTAATCGAAAATATTTTAATTAATTTAAAATAATTAATTTTGATTTAAAATGTTATTATAATCATTAAATTTATTTT
>OVBE01017590.1:0-10373 GCA_900406425.1 Iberis pinnata | reverse complement strand
TTGACAAAATTCTTCTGATACTTGATTATTTGTGTGATCGATTCTCTCATACATCCACGTTTAGTAAGATAAAGATTGTTATTGGAAGACATTGTGTAAAACCTATAATATCAAAACTTAAGAATGAGAAAAAAGCAAAAAAAAATTGTTTAAAAAATTAAGATAATAAGAATACCTAGAAATAATGGATCAATGTTTGTGTCAAAGAACTTTTTTTTTTTAAAGAAAGACTCAATTAATGTGATTCCTCTTGTGAGGTATGTTTCTTATAAACAAAAATTTTCCTTTTTTTAATTGGAAAATAAGTTACAAAAGATAAAGATAATCTAAGAAAAAAAATAAAATAAAATAAAAAAGAAAATAAAAATATGATTCTTGTTTCAATTTGGGAATCGATTGATACTTGGTTTATCGATACTTGGTTTATCTATGGTTTATTTGCAGTTTGTTATTTGAATAATTATCTCTTAACCTAGATTTAAAATCGTCATTGTTGAACCTGATGAAGATACTTGTGATTTGTATCTACAGGATATCAAGCTGATTAAATTGAACTCATAACAAAGCTGTAACAACCACTCTTGAGCTTGAAGAAGAACTTGAATCTTCGTCATGATCAAAGATACAAACGACTCCGTATTTTGGTCTTCAATACCAGGACCAAACCGATCACTAATAAACCAACAATACAATTGAACACTAGATTAATCTGTCTCAATACGAAACTGGAAACGTGAGTTTCATCAACTAATATTACCATATATCGCATGTTGTTGTGTGTAATGACTCGAGGAAGAGAATGATTTGTGTTACCATATACTTCTGATTTGTATCTACAGGATATCGATACTTGGTTTATCTATGGTTTATTTGCAGTTTGTTATTTGAATAATTATTTCTTAACCTAGATTTAAAATCGTCATTGTTGAACCTGATGAAGATTCATTGCTTGATCATGAAGAAGATCGATACAAAAATGTGGCAGAAGAAAAATTGAATTCATCTCTTGAGCAAACCATCGAACACTTGAGCTGCAAGGAGTCTCAAAGGGTTTATGCTGAAGTTTTTCCACCAATTGATTTTTCACTATCAAAGAAACACCAGGTGGATTTGTTACTTACAACTATTTACTGGATATTGAGAGAAAAGAAGCTTTTTAGCCAAAAGCTTGGATATATTATGGAAGTGGTAAAACATGTTCTTGCTAGTATTCAACAGAGATTATACACGTTTGATTAGCACATGTAAACCTTCTATCAAGGATTATTCATTTGACGCATTAAGGGAAGATTTGGTTACAGAGAAGACAAAGAACATAGTGCTTTTTGTGAAAAGAGTTCTTATTGTTGATGATTTTGATAGTCAGATGAAATCACATAGAAGGGAGACACAACACAAACAATTGTGTAAATCATCACCAAATGAATCGACAATATCTTCCTTATTACTGGGAAGTCATGAATCTTAACAAAATCTGTTGATTTTGATTGAGATATCATTGCTTACAATGATAACAAGGTCGACATTGTAATCAAAGAGAACTGGTTTAACAATGAACCAATAATTGGGGAAGGCTATGATTTACCATAAAATCTTAGTACTCTAGACACTACAAGAAAGATTTAAGAATCCGACCAAAATAGTTTAGTCGGAATTTGAAGGTCGTAAAATATTTTGGTCGAAAATTAGTCGGAAAATATAGTCAAAAATTGGTCAGAAAAAATGGTAGTCGAAAATTGGTAGGAAAAATTTTCCGACCAATTTCCAACTATATTTTTATTTGGTCGGAATCTGGTCGGGAAAAAAAATTCAGAATAATCTTTATAAATAACAATATTTTAAAATTTAAAATTCCATACAATCTTTATAAAATATATAAAACCGATAATGTTAATTTCATAACCTAGATAATCTAATTACTTAAACTTACATAATCTAATAACATAAACCTATATATTATTATTTGAAACCTAAAAAATAATTTGAAAGGATTTATAGAAATTTTGGAGAGTTTTGTGGTGTAATGAAAAACTGAAGCTCGACTTATATATAAAAAATAGTCCGACCAAATTCCGACCAAACAAAAAATTTGGTCGGAAATTAGTCTATAAATTTATTAATTTAATTTGTCAAAAAATTCCGACTAATTTTTGATTAATTGTCCAATTAGTCGGAAATTAGTCCGAATATCATGAAAATATTTCCCACCACCTTTATAGTCGGAAATGGTGGTCGGAAATGTATATCATTTTTTGTTGTGAGAAGAGTATGGGAACCAGGAAATGTTGTCAGAAGAATCAAGCCTTTTGAGTCAAGCCTTAGCATTGTGGTTTCCCGTGATTAATTTTATGTTCATGGAGTGTTCCATTTTCAAAGGCCACCTGAGAACTCACTCAAAATTTCAAACTTAGCAATATATGGAGTGTTAGAAAGAAACGATGGCTTGAAGCTTCATTTCCAACATGTTAAAGTGAAGATAGGGGAAGGCATTGAAGAAGAACAAAAATCTCCATCTGTGATGAAAAATATAACTGATAAAAGTAACACATTTTGACATCCATTCAAGAATTCTACCGTGGAAGCTCAAACCTATCTTCCATTAGCTTCATCATACATTCAATTCTCATCCACAACTTGAGAATCTCTTATCAGATCTATCTATAGCTTGGAGTTTCTTGTTCATTAAATAAAATGTCTTAGTGAATTCTCTCAATGAGACTATACATTTGATGTTGTTTTACACGAAATATACCGATTTATACATTTTTATTTTTTCATTTCTCCTTAATTATGGTTGACGGAATCAAGTTCTGTAGCAAAAAAGGTTTTAGTAATTCGTATCATGTTTAGTAAAATAAAACAAGTTGTCACTTATTTGTATTATGTTTAAAAAATGTAATGTCACAAATTGAAACTCACATAATTGTCATAGTTTTGTCTCTAATTGGTGACTATATTTCCGTGAAAAAAAAGTCACAACTGTTACGACTAATTTAATATAACAATTACGTCTCTAATTGTGATAAATTTAGTGACTACAAATTTTGTCATAATATCATGACTAAACAATTATGAATTTGTGGCGAACATATAATTGTCATAAAACCGTAAAAAAAACGTCACAAATTTGTGTCGAAAATATTTTGTAACAAAATTTTGTCACAATAAATCTTTTTTTTTTTGTAGTGATGAGGACAATCATGAGGACGAGTACTCAAGCAGTGATTCACTGGAGTATAAGCTTATGAAGGACCCAAACAAGATTTCATATCATACATAAGCATTTGGGGTTGTCAAGGAACCAGATGCAAGAGTTTCTGCAGAGATAAAGGAAACCAGAAAACTAGGGGTAGCAACTGACCAGAGTAAACTTCCCATTTCAGAAGAAGAGGATTCTGAGCTCAAGCACCAGCCTGAGCACATCTTACCTTAGAAGCCCACTTCAGGCACAACCTACTTTGAAAACAGTTTTGATCTTCAAACCCCAACAACAGACCTCAAAAGGGGTGATCAAGTGTTTCTGCTCAACCCAATGCTTGAGCACTATCCCAGGGATGTAAACCCACAACGCCTCAGGAACTTCATAATCAAGGAAATCCTACTTGATGGAACAATCGTGCTTGCTGTTTAACCTGATAAGGGGTTGAAAGTGAACAGCCAATCTAATCCAAAAAATGGTGGTTGGATACATCCAAGAAGAAAACCTGGTGAAATGACCTCGGTTCTCCTTGAGGAACCGTCTCAGGGTCAATAAAATTAAAACATGAAGCCAAGCTTAGTGACTTTAAACAAGCTCACTTGGGAGGAAGTCCCATGTTTATCCTTGTACATATGAAGTCTTTAAATTTATGTGTAAGTCTTTATTTTGACGCTTTTAAGTTTTTGTTTGGTTTTGGTGTTTTAGGTACTTTGGAGTCACACCAACACCCCTTCATCGAGCCACAAAGGCATCTTGATCGAGCCATGAAAATGATGTGGTCGAGCCATGGAAACGTCTTCATCGAGCCGAACGTAGTGTGATCGAGTCGCACCAAAATGACATCGAGCATGGCTGATCACATTGCACATTTAACACCCGAGACTCAACAACTTGATCAATGATCTTGATCAGCCGCCTTCTTCAACTCAACCTGAAAACAGTACCACTCCGAACCCTTTTCATTGTATATACCATAGCATATTTCTTTTCTGTTACTGCGATTTGGTCCTAAACCCTTCTTTGAATTTTTATTACACAAGAGATTGTACAATTTAAGTTTGGAGGAGAGTTTAGGAGGTACTGATCATGTTTACTTGTTTCAATTTTGCATCCTAGGCATACAAAAACCAAAAAAAAAAAATTGAAAACTTTTTGAAAATTGTTTTCAAAAACAGAGTGTTCATGTAGTTGCATTTAGGATGTTAGAATTATAGGTTTTTCATTTGCATCTGCATAGGGAACTACGATGATGGTAACCTTGTAAGTATGTTACTTTCTTAGAAAGTATAAGTGCCCTGGTTATTAATTGTCTAATGCATCCGTATTTTGTCTGAAGTAAAACTGCACCATGCTTAGAATGTGAACTTGCAAGATCCTTTATCTTATAAAGCATGTTGTGATTTGAAAATTTCCCCTATCTATTAGAACTTAAAAATGACGTATAATTATCATGTTTGTGTGCTGGATTTGAACTCATGGATATTATATACATATTTGGGTTATCTTCTAGCATTTTGCCTCTCTTGTTAACCCAAGTAGAATCCCTATCCTTGGACTTTTCCTTCTTTCAAGCCATGAATTACTACTGAGTGTCAAGTCTTTTATGGAATGAGCTTGGTAGAAAGTGTTAGGTTCAAACTGACAGGCATGGAATCTCATGTAGTTCTAGTTCACACTTTTTAGACTAGATAGGACTAGGTTGGATTCGTTTTTGGGTATTGGGGGTTGGTTGGAAAAAGAATGAAAGGATGTGAAAAGTTGATAAAAGAAAGGGTATGGTTAAGAACCTTAGGAGAGGAAAAGAAATGAAAAAGAAGCAGAATGGGCAAGTATAGGGTTTGGGGGAACAATGATATGAAAATATGGTTAGTGCAAAATAAAAAAATGACAATGAAATGAAAAGGATAAAACCCAAGAAGTTAGTGCAAAATAAAGAAAGTCAGAAACCATAGGCATTGAGATAAGGAAGTTCCCAAATCCGCTAGCAATCAAATAAGAAGAACCCTCTTCTAAGAGAATTTAAGGAAAAGATGAAAAAGAGAAAAACGTGAATAAATAAGACCACTTCGAATTTTAAAAAGGTAGAATTTGGGTCTCCTATCAGGTAGAATTAGGTTCTCATACCGGGTAGAATCAGGAAAACTTAAGTTTCATTGGCATTGGCAGATGAGATTCTGTTTCTGTATGCGTCTAAGTGTTCTTACCTTTAGCCTTATGCTAAAACTCATTCCCTTTTGAGAAAACCCTATTCTGAATTGTTAGCCATTGCGTGAAGGGGTCATTTTTACCCCTTAACATGTCCCTTAACAAAATGAGTTCATTGAACGTGCATGACTTGATTCATGGTTCTTGTTTAATGAATGTTAAAGGGGTAAATGAATTTGAATGCATTGTGGAAGTTGGAACTAATACGTAATAAGTTGTGATGAGTATGGCTAAAGTTTTTAAGTATGATGATTTAGGATTGCATTCTAGAACTAGTAACATGGAAATTGATATTACCTATGTTAGCAGCATATTTTGGTAATGAGTTTCCACTTTCAAACCTCTCGTCCAGACTTCTGATTTACTTGCTTGAGGGCAAGCAAGGATTTAGTTTGGGGGGGGGAGTTGATGTATCTGCATTTTAGTGATTTTAGGAAGTCATTTAGCATAATTTTAGGGTTCTTTTAGTTGTACATATGTTGCATCCATATACTTTATTAGTAATTTTGCATTCTTTTAGGAAATTCTGCATTAGTGCTTGCATACATATGCATTTTAGAGATTTTTCAGGACTTTCAGGAGCTTTCAGAACGTAAGTGAAAAATTGGAGAAGGAAAGGGAAATGCACAAGACGGCCAACTTCACCATCGATCCATCTTCTTAGGCGGGCTCACGTCTTGATCCAGCTAGCCGCCTCGATCGAGCCATCTTCTTCGGCTCGATCGAAGAAGTTCGCCTCAATCCCATAATTGAGCCAAGGCAAAACCGGCTCGATCACATGCACTCTTCACCTCGACCACCTCGGCTAAGCACCTCGATCGCCTTGACCAAACACCTCGATACATGCCCAATACATTCAACATGGCTGAATCGTCCAAGTCTTTGGCTCGATCGCTTTTCTTCATGCCTCGACCTCCAGCTCGAGCCAAGCACCTCCGACCCGACCAACTTCAAATCAGGATAGACCAGACCCAAGACCCATTTAATCATTGATTTTTGTCTTTTATGCGTTTTAGAGCTTTTCTCTCACTATAAAAGCCCTAAAACGCCTCCATTTCAAGAGAGCTTTTTTTGCCATTTTTAGCTTTTGTCTTAGGTTTTATTTTCTCTCTACTTTTTTCTTGATGTTCTTGATGTTCTAAACCCATATTTTGTTTAATTTTATGTTTATCTTTTGTTTTCTTCATTTTCATGCTTAGATTAGGGTTGTGAACTATATGGTGCATGTTGATCTACGTTTTTATGCTTTTAATCTTGTTTTTACCTTGATCACTTCCTCTGTTTTCGCTACTGTTTCATTGATACTCTTTTTTTCTGGGTTAGTGTTCTTAGTGTTCATCATCTTTGACTCTTTTTTTCTGGGTTAGTGTTCTTAGTGTTCATCATCTTTGACTCTTGATCTTCATGTCTTCCTTAGTAGCTATGCTTTCATGTTTGACTGATTTCTCACCAAACATGCGTAGTGAGTAGTTACCTTAGGTTCCTGAGGATGGGGTAGACTAGTGTTGATTTCATGTTCTTCCTAAGTGCTAAGTTGATTTGCATCTAGATCCCTTATGTTTCATTGCTCTTCATGCTGATTTCTTTCTGATCGACTGAAATATGATATTAGGTATTTCAGCACCCAGAAGGTGTTCAATGAAATACCTGAACATGGTGATTTTAGAGATTTGCACATCCTACCCTAAGAGATTATATATTTAGGGTGCTTATTGGCTTTAGTAGATTGGTTCATCATGCCTGCTAAGTAGTGTATTGTTATCGAGAGTTAAGTCTGGTGATTGCATGGCTAGAAACCATTTACTAAGACACTGGACTTGGTTGCATTTGAATATGTTGTCTAGGAGTTAGCTCATTTTTTTAAGTATGTTAGGTTTTTAGGTAGTTTAGGAAGGATCTCTAGTCAATTACCCTTGTCCTCATGAACTGCTTTCCACTTGATTGCATTTTTACCCATTTTACTGTCCTGATGTTTATGCTTAGTATATGCCAATGCATGTTAGTACTTGTTTTCTGTTTCCTGTTTTAGTTTTCTGCATGTTTTGTTTGTTTATGAATTGTTAGTAAAACCCCCATTTTCATATATAGCTTGAATTAGTAGTTCCATTTACATCTTGAATGCTAGCATCACACCCATTTGGATTGACACCTTATCTATACTTACAATGACATGATAACGTTGTATGGATAGGGAATTGATCTCACAAACACGTCAAAAGCTTGTTATCAAAATACCATATTGATCTTTTGAGAACTAACCTATTATTCCTTCTAGCAAATACGCTTACTTTTCCTCTTCTTTGTAATTAATTTTTTCTTTATTGTTTTCACTAGATTTCACCAACCAATTAAATTCTTATCTTTAAGAAATTAAACATATTTCTTCTTTCTCTTTCATCCATGGCGTCGTTTAGTTACTAGTTTGTATCTTTATGATATTTTTGAGAAAATCAAGTTGTGTTTTATTTATCAGATTCGACTTTTTTTTATAAAATATGTCAATTTTGAAGATTCTTCTACTCTTGATGCTTATCTTCTACTCGATTGCCTCCTCTTTGGGAGATACTATGAAACTTGCGCTCCTGTGATAGAGATTCCGTTAACAAAAGACGTGAGCTCAACACCGTTGATAATCGCCGTTTTGGATATCCTTATATCGGTCGAGGTTATTGTGGAAATAGAACCGAAAAGGAATAAATCAGCTATTCTCATGGAGATGACGTTGAGTATAACGTTTGTTGCCAACCTGTAAGGTTTGAAGCTTTAAGTTCTAGCAATAGTTAGGTTCATGGTATATGTATTCTTTCTTTTTCTCTCTTAATCCCAAGGAAGAACGTGAATCTATGTATGCACAAGTGTTATTATGTTTACTATCTATCTTTGTTTTCTGTTTATAGTCCATGGTGTTATTGAAGAAAGACACCCTCATTGTGTATATTGACACAAAGTGGACACAATATGTTTTGTCTACTAGTTTAGTAGTAGACAAAAATACCAACCCTCAAAAGACAAAAAGAAGATCGTGCATGCCAAGGACAGTTAGAATCTCATCACAAGGAGAACACCTAGTAAGTAATTTTTCATTTTTTGTTTGTTTGTTTGCATTGTAATAAGTAATGTGAAGTAGACACAATAGTAAGTAGACATAAATATGAACAGACGATGTAGTTGTCGTTGTGTCCATTCGCACAAAAGTGGATACAATATGTTTTTTCTACTAGTTTAGTATTGCTTAATGCTTTGTCTACTGATTTGCAATGGATACGTTGATGGTTACTAAGTTCTAATAATTCTATCCACTTGCCATTAACTGTAAATTTGCTATGTTTTTCTTAATATTTATGTCCATTTAAAATTGTTGTTTGTAATATTGAATAAACAGGGAACAAAAAGTCCTCGCTNGTTACTAAGTTCTAATAATTCTATCCACTTGCCATTAACTGTAAATTTGCTATGTTTTCTTAATATTTATGTCCATTTAAAATTGTTGTTTGTAATATTGAATAAACAGGGAACAAAACGTCCTCGCGCAACTACAAAACATGTAACTTACTCGGGAAAAATATAGCAAGTTGCAAGAACCCTATATATGAGTGTCAACGTAAGGTAAAAAGATTGAAAAGGGGTATAACAATTTGAGGTAATCTTTCCACTGTATTTGGGTTATAAGCAAACAAATTTGTGGTGTGTTATTTTGGTTATAAAAACAAAGATTGAAACCAATGTATTGCATTTGTTTTTGTTATGTTATGAGAAGACTATATATGCATGTTATGAATTGTGTGCAATATCAATAAGATACAATATCAATAGGATACAATATCAAGTGGACATAAATATTGAGATAAATATTAATCATCATCATGTCCATTATATAACAGCTGACACAACATATTGTTTTCTTGAAATCTCTCACCTCTATTTCACGCACTATTGTCATGTCCACTATTGTTCAAACTATTTTATACTATTATAACCCATCGTATCTTCACAACTATCATACTAATCTTCTTCATCTTTGTAGGTATCCATTTTCTCAAACTCACTATTGTTGTCACTTATATATATTATTTGCCAACACGCTTTCTCTTTTTGTTCGTATCCCACACTAAATCATTCGTTTCTTGTCCACGTACATATAGCTCATGTCCACAACATTTATTATGTGGTCCACATATCCCGTGATTCACCTACATTTACGCATTGTCCACGTCCCTCATGGTTTTATCTCTTTACTTTAGGTTTATGTCCACTCTCCAATATATTTTGTCCACCCACCTCATTTGTTTGACCTCTATTGCATGTTAGTGTACTACTATCAATTATTCTATTGAGTAATGAATCCATTTTTTCTTCTAGGAACTCCTAGTTTTCATATGATCCAACCACCTCATCATCTTCTATGTTACTTGCATTAAGTGGACATACTTCTGAATTGACATCCCATAATGTGTCTCATGTTTTATACTATTTGATGGACATAAAAATATTAAGTCCACCACTATCCAATCTTGTTTTTTTTCATCCTTCTAACACCTAATCACATTCCAAAATCATTGAAAATTTTCAGTTAAATAACAAAAGATACAGTCCACACAAACACGTAAATCTTGTCCATAAACGCAACTCTCAAATTAATGTTGATACGTTTATGAATGAAGCTCATGCAAATAAAAAAAAAGAAACAAAAGAGAACAAAATCATTTATGGAGTTTACGTGCCAATTTCTTCCCTCTCCAACATTAACAGAGTTCTCAACAAAAAGCTATTCTCCCACTATTATTCTTAGGGCTGGGCAAAATATCCGTCATNCGAAAAGTCCGGGTATCCGTAGCTATTCAAAGCAAAGCAAATATTAAAATTAATTATCCGTATAAAACAAAGCAAATAGCAAATACTAAACTTCAAAAGACGGATATCCGATCCGCTCCGTATATTACATATATACTACATACATACATGTTACATC
>OVBE01017589.1:0-10373 GCA_900406425.1 Iberis pinnata | reverse complement strand
CTGTTTGCAAGTTGTATTGAAACAGGAATAGGTTGAAATTCAGTTCTAGTTTCTACACTCTAAATAAACATTACAAGAAAGATTTATGAATCCGACCACCATTTTGGTCGGATTATGGTCGGAATTATGAATTTCCGACTATTTTCCGAACAAAATGGTTTAGTCGGAACTTGAAAGTCGTAAAATATTTTGGTCGAAAATTAGTCGGAAAATATAGTCGAAAATTGGTAGGAAAAAAGGGTAGTCGGAAATTGGTCAAAAAAAATTTTCCGACCATATTTTTTTATTTGGTCGGAAATTGGTAGGAAACATTTTCCGACCAATTTCCAACTATATTTCCATAAAATCTCTATAAAATATAAAACCGATAATGCTAATTTCATAACCTAGATAATCTAATTACTTAAACTTACATAATCTAATAACATAAACCTATATATTATTATTTGAAACCTAGAGAATAATTTGGAAGGATTTATAGAAATTTTGGAGAGTTTTGTGGTGTAATGAAGAAGTGAAACTCGACTTATATAGAAAAATAGTCCGACTAAATTCCAAACAAAAAAAATGGTCGGAAATTAGTCGAAACTTGTATTACATTTTCTGACTAATTTCCGACCAATTTTCAAATTTGGTCAGAAATTAGTCTTTAAATTTATTAAATTTGTGACAAATTTCCGACTAATCCTTGGGTTAGTCGGAATGTAGTTGGAATTATTTTATTTTATTTTTATTTTTTCTTACTGAAAACAAATAAATTTTGAGAGTAAAAAACATAATTTTTAGAAAAATATTTAAAAAAATCCGACCAAATTCTAACCAATTCCCTAATTAGTCGGAATTTTTCTTAACTTATTTTTTAACTTTTTCATTTTTTAAAAAAATATTTTAACAACGAAAACAAGAAAAATTAAAAAGGTAATAATGAAATTAAAAAATGCCGATTAAATTCCGACAAATTCTTGGATTAGTCAGAATTTGGTCGGAATTTATTTTTGTTTTATAAATTTTTTTCATAAACGACAAATAGGAAAAATAAAAAAATAAAAGAAAATTAAAAAATTTCCGACCAAATTCCTACCAATTCTTGAGGACTTTTGTCGGAGTTTTTAATTTTTTTCTAAGATGTTTTTTTAATTTTTTTATGAAGAAAAAATAGAAAATTAAGGAAAAAAATAAAAAGAATTTCCGACCAAATTCTGACCAATTATTGGTTTAGTCGGAAATTAGTAGGAAATTTTGTGATTAGATACCGACTAATTTAATTTGTCAAAAGATTCCGACCAATTTTCGACTAATTGTCCAATTAGTCGGAAAATTGTTGGAATGTCGTTGAAAATATTTTCCACCACTTTTATAGTCGAAAATAGTGGTCGGAAATGTACATTGTGAAAATAAAGCGAAGAATGATATTCACATGAGATTTATGCATCATACACTATCCTAAAGAAGGAGATGTCTTTTGAGGAGCTATAACCCTCTAGCCTTATCTTGCTCATCCTCAAATAGTACGTTCTTTCTTAATAAAAATTGGTACTTTACGTTGCTTATTCGACCAATTTAATAATAAAAAAATGTTATCTGATATATTATACGTGCCATCATATTATTAGCGGTCTATCCACCTACTTTAACATTATGATGCAAAAATAATTATCAAATATAAAACAAACTATACACGTTCATGATTCATTCCCTATATGGCTATATTTAGCAATAAAGGACAACATCCACAGACTCACTTATAAAGATTGTTTTAGTTATAAAATTGACAAACAAAACAAAATTCACTGTTTAATACGTGTCTAACTCTCATTGCTTAATTACCTTCTTATATTGCAAACTACACTCCATCTCTAGTGTTCTCAAATTGTCTGAGTCTGAACAAAAATGGCCGGTTCCGATCCTTGGAATCAAAGTCAAGAACAGAGCCTGATCGGGTCGATTGTGAAAGAAGAAGGACACATTTACTCTTTAGCAGCAAGAAATGATCTTGTTTTGACAGGATCAGACTGTAACTACATTAGGGTTTGGAAAAACCTAAACGAGTTTAGTGAGTTTAAATGGAAGAGTGGATTGGTGAAAGCGATAGTGATATGTTGTGAAGAGAATAAAGTCTTTACGGGTCATCTAGACGGTAAGATCCGAGTTTGGAAAACTTCACAGAAGAACCCGCGAGTGTACACACGCGCAGGGAGCTTACCGGCACTAAAAGACGTGTTGAAGAAGTCAGTGAAGCCAAGTAACTACGTGGAGGTTAGACGACGTCGTACCACGCTTTGGATCAAACACTCCGACGCCGTTTCATGTTTATGTCTTGTGGAAGATCAAGGGTTGTTATACTCTGCTTCTTGGGATCGAACGGTCAAGGTTTGGCGTATTCATGACTTGAAATGCATTGAGTCTATTAGAGCTCATGATGACGCTGTGAATTCTGTTGTTGGTTATTCCGGTGAGATTCGCTGGTCCTGAGATTTAAAAAATAACTAAAGACCGCAATTCACGACTAAAAAATATAATTTCTTTAAAAGATGGACAGTTTCTTCAAATAAAATTTTGAAACTGAAAAAACAGTTTTAAAATAATAATGTTTTGTTTTGTTTATGTTCAGGATCGGCTCTAAATGAGAGTCTTGTGTTAACCGGTTCAGCCGATGGAACGGTTAAGGTTTGGAAAAGGGAGATTCGTGGGAAGCGTAGTGCGCATACTCTGGTTCAGACTTTGTTAAAGCAAGAATCTGCGATTACGGCTCTAGTTACTAGCAACGTATGGGTGTATAGTGGATCGAGCGATGGTGTTGTGAACTATTGGGAGATAGGAGAGAAGAAAGTGTTGAAGCATTGTGGTGTTTTGAAGAAGCATAGACTAGCTGTGCTCTGCCTCGCCGCCGTTGGAGAATTTGTGTTTAGTGGAGCGGCGGATAAGAAGATATGCATGTGGAGGAGGGAAGGGAAGATTCATACGTGTGTGTCGGTTTTGACCGGACATACCGGACCGGTTAAGTGTTTGGCGGTGGTGGAACCAATAGGAGAAGACGGAGAAGGAGGGTTGGTTGTGTATAGTGGAAGTCTTGATAAATCTGTCAAAATTTGGAGGGTGCCACGTCACTAAAAGTAGAAGGACTTAAGTTTCATCATTCATGAGATTAGGATGTGCATATATATATATATATATAAAACTTAAATAAGAACCAAAACATAATCAAATGTTTGATTAGAAAGACTGCCATGTGGGATTAACATAATATTTATTAGTGATTTAAACATCTAGCTATGATGTTTTGAACTATATATGAGAGAGACCTATCTCCTTTTCAATAACATTAGATGATTATATTTCATTTTATATATGTTTATTGGTAATATCACATAGTAAAAATTTGTGAATTGAAAAATATTGTATCAATCTCATTTAGAGCATCTTTAAAAAAACTTCAAAACCTCAAAATTTAAGGTTCTTTTTTTCCAAAAATAATTTTAAATTTGAAGTCGGTGAATACGGAATTCTCAAATTAAAAGTTTTACTATTCAAAATTTCACATTTGAGATTTCATCTATTTATTGCATTTGAGTCCTTACACTTATATTATAATAATAAATAATTTTATTTAAATGTTTTTATCGCTTTAGTTCCTATATCTTTTTATTTTTTTTTAAATATAAATCAATTCTAATGTACGAAACTCAAAACAACATCTTGCCGAACTCATCTTACTCTAGTACTGGTGATGGGCCCACTTGAGTTTCTGGCACTAGGTTTGATTCTCAAAGTGAGACTATTGTAAAAAATATTGATATATATATATATATATATATATATATATAAATATTACATAAAATTAAACATTTTACATACCACTATTACACACCATTGTTACATCTTGTTGTGGTAGCTATTCATGCAAATCTGTTGTATCGAAAAGCTAGTGAGTTATGGGACCATATAAAAGGCTAGCGGGTTCCAAATATTAAGCAGTTTATATCGGTTGGTGTGCTACATGAGTTATCGGCCATTGTTGTAGATAACGTCACATGAGCTAGTGATCAGATGTCGTGGAGAAGTAGACTGGACGGTAAATTTACCGTGAAATTTGCATATCACATTCTCATGATGAATAGGGAACCAAGACAGATGGTTGGTGTTTTCTTCATGCGTATTTAGAAAGCTCCGGTCCCGGAACAAGTCCGAGTATTCTTATGGCTAATTGGACATCAAGTTATTATGACTAATTCAAAGAGATTTCGGAGACACCTTAGTGTACTTCTCTATGTCAAGTATGTAAACATGGTGAAGAGACCATTACACATGTCCTTCGCGATTGATTAGCAATAAAGGGTATATGGCTTCGTCTTGTACCTGTTCGTTTTCAACAATGGCTTTTTCAAGAATCTATCCTGGAATGGTTATACTCCAATTTGGGAGCTGACTATGTAAAAATAGAATATTCATGGAGTTGTATCTTTGGTTTAACGGTGTGGTGGGCGTGGAAGTAGCGGTGTGCAAATGTTTTTGGACCTTCAGGATTATGACGTGATAGAGTTAGTTTTCTCAAAAATCTAGCTAAGGAAGTGATGCAAATCTAGGTAAATGCGGTATCTCTAGTGTCTTTTCGTCATGAACGACTTGAGAGACATATCGCGTGGATACCATCGGAGAATGATTGGATCAAAGTCAATACAGATGGATCTTCAAGAGGGAATCTGGGAAGCTCTGCAGCGGGTGGGGTATTACGAGATTGGGAAGGTCATTGGTGTGGAGGTTTTGCTTTGAATATTTGGATTTACACAACTCCCCTTTCAGAGCTATGGGGTGTCTACTATGGGTTGTTTATTGCTTGGGACTGAGGCCATAGACGACTACTTTTAGAGTTGGATTCCGAGCTGGTAGTGGGTTTCCTGCGAGATGGAGTTGATGATTGTCATCCATTAGCATTCATGGTGTGTTTGTGGCATGGCTTTCTCAAGAAGGATTGGATTGTCCGTATCACACATGTGTATCGTGAAACAAATAAGTTAGCTGATACTTTTGCGAATCATGCGTTTTCTCTATCCCTTTTCTCTCTCCCCTGGTCTTCATTTACTTGACATAATTCTAGTTGATTTGGTTTCGTTGTTGTTGGCAGATTCTCAAGGGGTTGCATATCCTAGATTGACTATTGTCTGATATTTATGCGTTTAGTTTTTAATAAGAGACATGATGTCTTCTTCTCGATTCACCAAAAAAAAAAAAAAATGTATGTTTCTATATATATACTTTTTGTCATATTTCTATTTATGTTTATATCACGATAGATGGATATAAATTGTAAAATCTAATAAGTGGTATTAGAACCACAATATTCAATTTTTGATTGATAATAATTATTTATCTAAAGATTTTTTTCATAAAAATATATAATGTTACTTTTGAGCAAATCATGTTTTTATCATCGACAAAAGTACTTCGGTTTCAATAATGCTCTCTTCCAGTTTTGAGAAACGTCATTCGGATGAAGAAAAACTTGATCCATAAAATGGATCACAATTTGGTCAAACTTGTTATTGAAGAGACAAGTGTACACCTTGTCACTTATTTTATTTTATTCTTTTTACACATAATTAAGTTCTTAAAGTTTATTATCACTCTCAGATAAGAGAATGTATCAGAAGAATGTATATATGTTATTGAAGCTCTCGGCTTGAACCAATATATATACATGAGATTGTTAAGATCTTCTAGTAAGATATGATAAGATATGAAATATATACAATATTATCTATGACTTATAGGAATAGATCCTAACAAATCCTAATACTCTCTCTCAAGTTGGAGAGTGAAGATTCAGAACACCCAACTTGGGAAGAAGTCGATCGAATTGTTGCTTGCCGAGGGGATTCGTTAGAATGTCTGCAAGCTGGTCATGAGTCCGAACATGGTCAAGAGTGATCAGTCCGTCGGTGTACGCATCACGAACACGATGATAGTCAGATTCAATGTGTTTCGTTCGCTCATGAAATACAGGATTCTTGGCAATTTAAATAGCCGCTTGACTATCACAAAACATCTTGACCGGATGCAAAGAAGACTCAAGACCAAGATCACGAAGGATGTTTGTTGTCCATTTTATCTCAGAAAGTGCAGCAGCCATTGCACAGTACTCGGATTCAGTTGAAGAAGCAGAAACCGTTTGTTGTTTTTTAGTCTTCCATGAAATTGCAGATTCACCAAGCAAAACAACGTAAGAGCTTAATGAACAGCGTGAAATAGGACACAAGGCCCAATCAGCATCACAAAAGACCCGTAAGTGAAGATCAGAAGAGGCACTCAAAAACACACCTTGACCGAGAGTGGACTTAAGATACCGGACAATCTCAGAGCCGCTCCCAATGAACTCCTCTCAGCGCATTCATAAACTAGGAAAGTAAATGCACCAAGAAACCAATTTCTGGTCTCGTAAAATTCAAATACACCAGCCTTCCGACTAGACGACGGTAACGGCGAGGATCGTCGTAAAATGGACCAATATCCGAGGCTAATTTTTAATTTTGATCCATGGGAACGAGAGACGGTTTACTGCCCAATAAACCAGTTTCCTTAACCATATCCAAAGTATATTTTCTTTGGGAAAGAAAAAATACCATCCTTAGATCGTGATAACTCCACACCAAGAAAATATTTTTCCGTTCCCAAATCTTGCATCTTAAAACATGAACTTAGATAAGCTTTGAAGCGCTGCAAAGCCTGTAGATCATTGCAAGATACTAACAGATCGTCAACGTAGACAAGCACCCGTAATTGAACAGCATCACCACAAAACAAAAATAAGGAGTTATCGTAATATGACTGTTTGAAACCGAACTTCAATAGGACAGTAGATAGCTTTGAAAACCAGCATCGTAGTGCTTGTTTAAGTCCATAAAGAGACTTTTGAAGTCTGCATACTTTCGTCAGATCAGCGGATTTGAATCCTGGTGGTTGCTTCATGTAGACCTCCTCGTCAAGATCACCATGTAAGAATGCGTTATGAACATCCATTTGATGAACAAACCAATTCTTAGCAGCGGATAAAACAAGGAGACTTCACACAGTTGACATTTTGGCAACCGGCACAAAAGTCTCGTCATAATCTTCTCCTTCAATTTGGCGATTTCTGAGACACACTAATCGCTTTTATACCTTTTGACATAACCATCAGCCTTAAATTTCAGCTTGTATATCCACTTAGAGCCAATGGTTATCTTCCCGAAAGGTAGAACAGTCATGTCCCAAGTCTGATTATCCTCTAGCGCAGAGATCTCGGCACACATTGCATCTTTCCAATTCGGATCAGCAAAGGCTGCAGCATATGAGACAGGTTCTTGTCCTGCAGTAACAGCAGCAACAAACACTCTGTGTGCAGGTGAGAAATTGCAATCAGAGATGTAATTGTGCAGAGAGTAAGGAGTCAAACCAGGAAACATAAGTGAGGAATGCGATTGAGTTTCGAAGATTGCGGGAATGGGTGTATAAGAGTGTACTGCGGCGTAAGTAACATAATCATGTAGCTTGAGTGGCTGCGTTTTACAATGTTGACCACGACCCAATTGAGAAGTAGGAGCATATACATAAGCTTCAGGGGCGGAATTAGGTGGAGAATCAATTAGAGTAGGCACGGGAAGAAGAGATGCAATCGCAAGAGGATTCGAAGAAGATGGAATTGAAGGAGAAGAACCTATCCCCCTGTCATCCAAAGGAGCTGCAGGGAGTATAACAGAATCATCCACATCAACATCGGGAATTAGAGAGCGTGGAACATTCAGCTCCAAAACCGCTGAAGATGACTGATACAGAAAGATCTCCTCCTTAAAAAAACCATCACGCGAAATGAAAAATTCCTTAGCATTAAGATCTTCTAGTAAGATATTAAAGATATGAAATCTATACAATATTATCTATGACTTATAGGAATAAATCCTAACAAATCCTAATACTCTCACTAACCAAATTTTTAAAAATAAGGATATTATTTTGATAATTTTTTGAAAAAGAACAATATAAGGTGAAATAATAATAATAATGATAAGGACACTATAGTTTTGTTCGTAAAGTTTCAAGAGTATTAGAAGTGTCCTCATGTACTTAATATCTTGTGTTAAGGTTTTAGCTCAATATCTTAGTCACTCTCTATTAGCATATCATGTGACAAGAGAATTTGTAAAGTGACTGTTTATAAAGTCATTAGCTCGAGTCTATTTTGTTCATCCTCTTTAAAGTTTTTCTTGTTGTAACCGAGAGAGAGAAGAAGATTGAGCTGAGATTGAGCTTAGGTTTTGAGCCGGTTATAGTGGATTCCAGAGTATCATCTCCGGCGAGACGTAGGGATCATATCCCAAACTAGTTAAATCTTGGTGTCCTTAGTTTCTAAGTCAATTTCATTGTTTACTCAAAGTTACAATAACTAAGAAGAGTTTAGGTGAGGTTTTGAATCTAAGGAAGAATCGTATTTGATTCTCACAAATTAGTATCAGAGCCCAGGCGCCTATCAAGAAGAATCAAGATCACAAGATCTTATTCGCGATTGTTCTGATTATAACAACCAAATTAGAGGTGGACATGTTTAATGGCACAAGAGATTTTGGCTTATGGAGAAGAAGGATGTATGCTCATTTGAGCATTCTGGGGTTGAAGGACGTTCTAGTAGAAAGAATCGTTAAAACTTCAAAGAAAAAAGATGAAGAGAAGGACCCTGAGATCAACAAGAAGAAAGAAGCGGTTGAAGAAGCACGAGCTGAAAGGTGCGAAAAGGCTAATAATCTCATATTAGTGAATGTTGGGGATCATGTGTTAAGGAATATCGAGAAATGTACTACGGCAGCTGAAACATGGGCAACATTGGATCGTCTCTACACTATGAAGTCCTTGCCAAATCGATTCCATCTTCAATTGAAATTTTATTTCATTCAAAATTCAGGATAATCGAAGCATTGACGAGAACACTGATGATTTCTTGAGGTTGATTGGGGATCTTAGTAATGTAAGCATTGAGGTTCAAGAAGAGGTACATGCCATACTTCTTCTCAATTCTTTGCCATAGAAGTACGATCAACTAAAAGAGACATTGAAGTACAGTAGAGAAGCAATCAAGATGGAGGATGTAGTAGGTTATGCAAGATCTAAGGAAAAAGAAATTAAGGATTTCATTGGGTCGAAGAACTCCTTAGAAGCGTTCTATACCAAATCCAAGTCAGAGAACAAGGGTAATCAGTCTGGGAAGGTTAAAACAAACAATAAGTCAAAACCAAAGGATGGCAAGAAGATATGCTGGATTTGTGGTAAGGAGGGTCACATTAAGAAACAGTGTTACAAGTCGCTTGAGAAGAACAAAGGTAAGAGCCAAGGTGACAGGGGTGAAGCTGCTCATGCTAAGGATGATGCTCAAGACCTAGTAGGATTGATTGCATCTGAGGTAAACCTTGCACAATCAGAAAATGACTTTCAAGATTGGGTTTTAGATACTGCGTGTTCTTTTCATATGTCATCTAGAAGAGATGTGTTTATTGAGTTCAAAGAGTTAAAATCAGGAAGAGTTAAAATGGCTAATAGCACTGTATCTGAGATCAAAGGGACAGGTTCAGTAAGGTTTCAAAATCCAGATGGTTCTACATTTGTCCTACATGATGTGAGGTATATGCCAGAGATTTCAAGAAACCTTATTTCACTGGGTATGCTAGAACACAGGAGATGTGAATTCAGGGGTGAAAATGGAATTCTCAAGGTTATGAAAGAAGATGTGGCCTTCATGGAAGGTAAGAGGACAGGTAGTGATGCACTCTACATATTACAAGGTGGAGCACAGTCTACAGGTATCTGTTCTACAGCAGAGAAGCAAGAATCTGACTCATCAAGGGTTAAAGAGGATCAAATGCAATTATGGCACAGCAGAATGGGACATATAGGTCAAAAGAATCTGGAAAATCTCTTAAAAAGGGATGCTTTGGTAAGGATGTAGTCACATAACTTAAGTTTTGTGAAGATTGTGTCAAGATAAAGACACACGGGTCAAGTTTTGGGAAAGCTCAGCATGTAACTCAGAACAAGCTAGACTACATTCACTCATTTCTTTGGGGATCCCCTAATGTACCCATGAGTATTGGAAGGAACCAATATTTTATATCCTTTATAAATGATTGGTCAAGAAAGTCATGGGTTTGCTTTCTTAAGACAAAGGATGAAGCTTTTGAGAAATTTGTTGAGTGGAAAAGAATGGTAGAAACACGATCAGAAAGAAAGGTCAAGAAGCTTCGCGCTGATGATAGGTTAAGAATTTAATCCTAAACTAATGCTGCAGAGAACAGATTATAATAGCACAGTAAAGGGTATCGAACCACAGAGACCAGAATGCACGATCAGTTTAA